>WOVY01001440.1:1192500-1481338 GCA_013436015.1 Rhipicephalus annulatus
GGGGAAAAATTCCTACGACCGAATAAGGCGCCGTTTAGAAAACAACCGACAAGTCTCGCACAAAAGGGTGAGGAAAACAATTCATCTAACCATGGGGCGTCGGCAGAGGCAAGCAAAAGGAAATTTGAGGCGAGAAAACCGGCTGCTTGTTTCAATTGCCACGAAACAGGGCATTTCGCGAAACATTGCCCGAAAGAAAAGGTGGCCTTTTTATCTATAAATGAAGCCGACGAGAACATGAAGTTGTTAGAGCCCTATATGTACGACCTTACCGTGAACGGCAAGCAGTGTCGGGTTCTTAGAGACTCCACAGCCACTGTGGACGTAGTTCATCCGTCCTTTGTTCAGTCCGGACAGTATTCAGGAGACTGTGCCTGGATTAGACAAGCCGTAGAAGCAAACAGTCAGTGCCTTCCCGTAGCTAAAGTTGTTCTTAAAGGCGCATTTGGTACGTTGGAAACGGAAGCCGCGGTATCGCCTTATCTACCTCCTCAGTATCCTTACTTATTTTCAAATAAGTCAGATCAAATGCTGAAGGAGAAAGGTCTAACGTTGGGAGAAGGCATAGTGCAGGCACTGACTAGATCAAAGGCACGTGCGCTGGCTGCGAGAGCAACATTCACTGAGGCAAACAAGCCTCAAATCGACAACGGGCCTGGTTGCGAGTTGGACACCACGGTAACAAATCGACTTGTGCGAGAACAGGCTGCAGAAGCCGTAGTCGCGGAGGCAACTATTCCTAAAGGCGACGATGAACCTCCTCCCGAATTGGAAGGGGTCAATTACGCCTCGTTGACCGAGCAAACAGAAAATGCCATTGCTCCCAAGCCGATTCCAGGTAGTACAGAGGATAGCACAGAGGGTGACACATTCCAGGTACTAGGAAATACAAAAAAGTTGTGTGTCATGCCAACTTCGAATAATTTCAGTCGGCTGCTGCAGGTGAGCCCCGCTTCATTAATAACCGAACAAAAGGGGGACCCGACGCTTAAGCAATTCCAGGACAGTTCGAAAGAGGGAATCGCCAAACGAAATGTGAGATTCCAAGAGAGGAGCAGCATACTCTATCGAAAATATCTAGATAGGCGAGGAGTAGAATTTGACCAGGTAGTCGTACCTCAGGCGTATCGTCAGGATTTGCTTAGTTTGGTGCATGGAGAATCATGGTCAGGCCACTTAGGCGTAAAGAAGACGAAAAATCGTCTTTTACAGGAATACTACGGGCCTGGATGCTTTAAAGATGTAGAGAGGTTTGTAAAATCTTGCGATGTGTGTCAGCGAATGGGTAAGCCGGGAGATAAGGCGAAATTTCCAATGAAGCTGGTACCCGTAATCACGGAGCCCTTTCGTCAGTTGGTAATTGACACAGTAGGTCCTTTGCCCAAGACAACTTCAGGCTACCGTCACATCCTGACCTTAATCTGCCCAGCTACTAAACTTCCAGAGGCGGTCCCGCTAAAAGAGCTAAGTTCCGTGGAAGTAGTGAACGCACTTCTGTCCGTGTTTGCCCGGGTAGGCTTTTCTGCCGAGATACAATCAGACCAGGGCACCATTTTCACGAGTGCCTTAACGACAACCTTTCTAGAGCGGTGTGGCGTGAAATTATTGCATAGTTCAGTCTGCCATCCGCAGTCGAACTCGATAGAGAAGCTTCACTCCGTGATGAAGCGAGTGTTAAGAGCATTGTGTTTTGAACGAAAATCTGACTGGGAAATGTGCTTACCTGCAACGATGTTTGCACTAAGAACTGCACCACATGAGACAACAGGGTTTACGCCAGCGGAACTTGTTTACGGCCGCAGACTGCGATCTCCTCTTCGTATGCTGAGAGAGTCGTGGGAAGGTCAGGGTGATGATCCTGTAGTAGTGGAATATGTCCTCACCTTATTGGATCGTCTAACAAAAGCCCAAGAACTGACCGAGACTGCGATGACCAAAGCACAGCAGAAGGCTAAGCTTTACTACGATCGGACAGCTAAAGCACGACACTTTGCTGTAGGAGACAAAGTCATGTTGTTGAGGCCCTCCCAAAAGAATAAGCTTGAAGTGCAATGGGTCGGCCCGGCCGAGATTACTCGAAAATTGTCTGACACCAACTATGTGGTAAAAATACCAGGAAGTCGTAAGGTACACCAGGTGTATCATAGCAACTTACTCAAACCCTATAAAGAGTGGGAAGCCATCGTGAACATGACTTTAAATGTTCCGGAAGAGGTTCCGGCAGAAATTCCTGAATTAGCTCCCGAATCGGACGAAGTCCCGATCGAGAAAAGAGTTGAGGATTTAGTATCAAAGACACAGCTGACAATGAAGCAGAAGCAGGAATTGCGTGATCTTTTGAACGAGTTTCAGGACAGATTTGTAAGCGAGCCAGGCCGGACATCCGTCCTCACTCATGACATAGAGCTTACCTCGTCGGAACCGGTAAGATCTAAGACGTATCGGGTGTCACCTCGCCGGCTTGAGCTAATAAAAGCAGAGGTTAACAGGATGCTGGAGTTGGGCGTGATTGAGCCATGTGAAAGTGATTACACTTCCCCGTTAATTCTTGTGGAGGTACCCGGCAAAGATCCGCGTCCTTGCGTAGACTATCGTAAGTTAAACCTCATCACCAAGGATCAGACATACCCGATTCCCCACATTGAGGAACGCGTCGAGAGGGTAAGCAGCGCGCAATTTATCTCAACGCTAGACCTAGTGAGAGGTTACTGGCAGGTGCCGCTCACCGAGAGGGCGAGCCGGTATGCTGCATTTATTTCATCATTGGGGACATTCCGCCCTAAAGTGTTGAGTTTCGGCCTAAAGAACGCGCCTTACTGTTTTTCAAACTTATGGATAAGGTTTTGCGGGGTCAAGAGGACTTCGCATTGCCTTACTTGGACGACGTCGCCGTGTTTTCCTCGTCCTGGCCAGAACACTTGGCGCATTTGAGAGCAGTACTGACACGCCTACGCGAAGCAGGTTTAACGATAAAGGCGCCCAAGTGTCAGCTAGCACAAGCAGAGGTACTCTATCTCGGGCATGTTATCGGTCGAGGGCATCGCCGTCCCTCTGAAATGAAAGTGGCAGCTATCCGAGACTTTCCCCAGCCCCGAACGAAAACCGATATTCGGGCTTTTCTTGGAATAGCTGGTTACTATCGTAAGTACATCCCTAGATATTCCGACATTGCCAGCACTCTTACTGACGCGTTGCGCAAGACCGAGCCCCAAATGGTCGACTGGGATGAGGAGAAAGAAAAGGCCTTCCGCGTTTTGAAAGCGGCCTTGTCGAGCCAACCTTTGCTTAGTTCACCGGACTACTCGAGGCCTTTCATAGTCCAATGCGACGCTAGTGATAGAGGCATGGGGGCAGTTCTTAGTCAAAGGGATGAGGGGGATGAAGAGCATCCCGTCCTCTATGTTAGCCGGAAACTCACCCTTCGCGAGCAGGTTTACAGCGCTAGCGAAAAGGAATGTGCGTGCTTGGTTTGGGCAGTCCAGAAACTGGCTTGTTATATTGCCGGAAGCAAGTTCATTGTGGAAGTGGACCATTGTCCTCTCACCTGGCTACAGACCATGTTCTCTAAGAACGGCCGCCTGCTGCGTTGGAGCCTCGTTTTGCAACAATATACGTTTGAAATACGCTACAAAAGGGGTGTACACCATGGCAACGCTGATGGCTTAAGTCGATGTCCCTGACGCGAGAGGATGTCTCGTGAACTCTGGAATTTTTTTTCCTGACCTAGACAAGAGCTAGAGATTGTTTTTTTTTTTACTCTTTTAGGTGTACTTGTTTGAAAACGTTGAAGACACGGCTATCCAGGGTTTCGGGTTCGGTGTGCTTCCAGTGTTGTGTTTTGTGTCACCTTAACGTGTGAGTAACATTTTGAATAAATTGTGTATTTCCTTTATTATCAGTTAAAGGGGAAAATTGCCTGGTGGAGTTTGGCGGAATTGTCCGGCGCTCACCGGCTGAGTAGTTGTGTTTTCATGTGCGTATGTGATGTCTGTTGAGCCCACAATGAAGCAGGTGGTGCCCTCTACTTCATCAAAGACGGTCGTCACCAAACCGACTGCCGGCGCTGATCTCTCCGGACAGTGGCTGCAAACCTCAGCCCATCGAGATCTTTACCCCCCCCCCCCCCCCCCCCCGCGCGAGAGACTGTTACGACCGGCCCTAGGGAGCCAAGCAAGTGGAGTTGCGGGGAGAGCCGGTTCTTGACCGACTGTGTCGTCGACCCCCACCTCCCCATTCAGGCTCCTCTCTCTCGCCGGGGGAATTCCGGAATCTGCTGTGCGTTCGTGACCATGTTTGGCAACATTTTAGGGCGCCATGACCATATATGGTCATCGTGTTAGGTTGTGCCACTCCATGTGTTGTGAGGTCTGTTTCCCCCTCTCTCGTGGCCGAGGTGCCGGAGCCACCGTATTGGCTGACGATGCGGACAGTGCGCCCATTGTCGGCAACGCGGCGCTATAAAATGCCGAAGACGTTTTGTATCACTCACTCTTCTCTCTTTGGATCAGTTGATCACTTCGCCACATGTAAATAAATCTCTGTCGTTCGTTCGGGCGCTCCTTCTCGCTGAATTGTTGGACGATGGATCCTGCGACGGGGCCAGCTACCGAAAACGAGACCGGCAGGATCCGGAGTCCCAACAACGCCCATAGCGACCTTGCGAATGAGTGTGCTACGGGAGCTAGTGCGTACCGAATTATATACAAGCGTCCAGCTGGGACGGAAACAGAGAAACGGGAGAGGAGAAACAAAGCGGAGGCACCAATCGCGCCAATAGACCTCTACTGAGGTTACGTCACAGCGTGACGTCACCGGTGCACGTGCAAGGCGGTGGTTGGCAAAACATTGCCGCCGGTGGCTGAGTGGGGTGCAGTCGCTCGGTGCTTGGGGCAATTTTTTTTCTTTTTGAAAGCCTAATCTTCGTATCACAGTGGCAACATTAGCTGTGGTATGTGTCAGAGAACATCTAGGTGTGTGATAAAGTGCGTAATGAAATGTTCGCCACGCTAGCTGGCTGTTTATCTCGGAGAAGTGAACACACGTGGCGGCCTGTGCGAGGAACAGCGGCATCGCCTTCGAAAATGTGCAGTGTTGACTGTGGCGTGTAGTGTGCGTTGAAAGGCATCGATAATATTGGTTCACCTTTACGGACGGTAAAACTGGGAATATTATGCGTGCTGTGTACAGGGTGAATAACGCGATGCATCCTGTTTGCGAAAACACTGGTATTCGTTGTGGGCCGGTTTCCGTAACCGGTTGTCGATGGAACTTTACGATCTGACATTAGAAAGCTTTAGTGCTGCGTACGCTGCGTACGTGGCGGCGTTGCGTACGTAAGGACGCCACGCTCTGCGTAGTGCGCATGCGCAGACCGCAACGCGCACGTATCGCGTTACGTACGCAGCCGCTACGTACGCACGCATGAGATGCGTGCGTACGTACGTAGGAGCTCATCGCGCCGCTCTCGAACAAGTTCGCGACAGCGCGAGACTTCGTTTTGCAAAATGGCGGCATTGAAGGCAAGCACCGACTGGCTCTGTAACTTAAAATATGGCCATAATCTGGCTATAACACTTGGATTGGCTCACATTGGCTGTCAACAACACGTGCTTCTATTTTGATCTACCAGATGACGCAACAAGCTTGGCGCTCGTTACGTACGCGGGTACTACAGCGTACTAAAAGCCGATCTGTGGCAAGCGACGCCACGTAACGCAAGGCGCTTGCGTGATGCGTACGTAGCACCGTTCCGCAGTACTAAAACTCTCTATTGTAGTCAAGATAAAAGTACATTTTACGCGATCATCTGCGATTGAATACATCTCAGCGTATGTGCGGCGTGCAGAAAAATAAAAGTTCATGATCTCCGGGTGATATATACGATTACGCATGAGCTATAAGCATGTTGTAGCGTTGCCGAATATATGCAGCGTTGCCGAATATATGCTTCACGACGGCTATAGCTCGTATTATTGTATAGCTGACACGTGTTAATAGAAACAGCGGAGATTTTCGTTTCTTGTCTACTTTGTACTTTTACGGCTCGATCCTTATGAAATGACAATGCGCATTAGAAGTGTGTATCAGCCCTAAAGGAGCAATATGTACGTACGAAAGCACGTTATAGGTGTTAAATGCAGCAAGGTAAGTGTGTCAGATTATATTATATATCATTAAGATGTCGGCTTTTACATCACATGAATATTCACTGGGTTATTGAAAAACGCAGCGGCAGAATGTCCCTTTGATTTTCACGGGGATATGTTAAACGGAGCCTAACCCACGGCAAGAAGTGTTTCTATATTTTTTTTATTCATCTCCGATCAGACTTCTGGGCAATGATTGAGAATCTTATGCGTGACGTCGCGCACAGCAGCTCACAATCAGGCTGCCGCAAATGCTGTACCTCGTTTAAAACTGCATTGCACATGCCACGGTGGAAACTGAATAATTTTGCATCCATGTCATGCAAATATTTCTCAAAGTGCCAGTAACCGAGTTCATTCAAAACGTTCGCTTTCGAAAACGATCAGATTTTTTTTATGGCTACCATTTACGTGGGTGAAGCCCACTGCGTGCTAGTCGTGTCTCTCAGTACTCTAAAAAAAATTTCTACATCCATCCAACTACGACGAGCCAATTTCCACACTATGATCAGTGACCCTACGCGAACCCTTTCTTTCAAAACTGTGACTTCAGAACATAGCAATGTATAAATTTCTGTCAAAGGAATGCAGACATGCAGCTTTGCTACGCAGAAAGATGCCGCCGGAGGAACTTTCTTGCCAACCAGCAGCTGCTCCGAGAGAGGGTAAGGGGGGTGGGGGGGGGTGCCCGCAGTGACGTCACACTATTTACAAACAGGGAGAGGTCTATTGCGCCCGAAGAAGAGAAGCGGAGAGTTGGCGCATGCGCAGTGGGAGAGCGGACACGTGAGGGAAGGACGGACAAAGCCCTGACAAAAAGTTTCTTCGCGTCAAAACTTCGCCTGGTCCCAGAATCGTATCGAGCCAGTCAGCAATATCCTACAAAGCTACAAAGCTTTTCAATATTTGTAGCTGCACGAGTGTGTCCGGGAAGTCATGCTTCGAGGCATGGAAATTATTATAGTGAACGCATCGAGCCAATCTTGAGTGCATTTCGGCTAGAACTAATAAATTATTTTCCCCATTGACAACAAACGCATCCGAACTCATCCGAGTGCCTTGATGAAACTCCTTTTGTGGTGTGGGGCGGTGATAAAGAAAAGACACAGAGAGAGAAAGAAAGAAGACCTAATATCATGCTTGAAGTTGTGGTGAAAGAGGCTGTGGTGCTCGAACAGCTAAATGAAGTGACCATGATCAAGAAAATCACATGTTCAGGAAAAAGTTTATAAACACACACGACTGAAGAGCATATGTGCCCCATTCATTTGCGCAGTATTGCCCACCTGACCATCTTGCCATTGCCACATCATTTTAGTTATGACATTATCATATTTAGCAAGAAAGCTCCATATTCTCATTCCCCTATTTCTGTGTTTATCTACTGCCTCTTTCAGTTGCATTCAGCCACTTTCCACTTTCTTTAGCTCGTGGAGAGAGTCATTCCTTTATATTCATGCTCACGAAGGAGCCATTTAAGGCAGTACCCGAGGGAAGCGCGCAGTGCTGAAGGCCACCGTCTCATGGGGAGCTGAAGGCACGGTTAGGCAACCGTGCACGTGCCGTTCACGTAAGCTCCAAAGGAAAGGGACGAGACAGGTTTAACGAGACAAACTATTTGCTTCCGCGATTGCTTGCCCGGTGCGTTTTGTTTCGTCCCGCGAAGAAGGTGGCGCAGCATTGGCTGCGCGGCCCACGGTCGATGGTGGTCGCCGCGAGCGCTGCCGCCTCACACACACAGACGAAGCGCAGAGCTAGAACCCGAAAGTGGGAGGGTGGCAGCGGTTCCGCGCGCGGGGGACCGGAAGACAGAGCGGGAATCGGCAGCAGCCGCGGCGCGTCTGCGCAGTGCACACGCTCCCTCGGCGCTGGCCAACATGGCGACCCTCGATGCCGGACGACCTTCGGCGTCGCAACAACGCTTCGGCTTCCGACGGGCAAACCACGGCGCACCGACGATGACCTGGGCCCGGCTTGAGTCCACGTCGTAGCCCTCCACCTGCCCGCGGCGGACGCTTGGGGTGTTCCGGCGGGACTGCCTCAGTGACGCCTCTCGTTTCTCTTTCCCATCCCGAGCGAGGAAACAAACCTTCCGGACGTCCGTCCCCCCTTTCTTCTGTGAGCCTCGAGTGCGTGAGGTGGGGGGGAGAACCTCGGGGGGCCGGCCCCCTGCCCGCTCAACCCTCGCCTCCGCGGCGGTGGCTGGTCCGCGAGGAGGCGCGATGCCCTGGGCGCCTCAGCAGCGCACGCCTCGGCGGTGCGCCGCGGCCCGGGTCGGCCTGCCGCCGCCGCTGCTATCGCCGCCTTCTCCGGACCACAGCGCAGGCACCCAAAGCCCGGATTACCTGCGTCTTCAGCAGCACTACTAGGGTGAGTCGCACGACGGGACACATACATGACCAGCGCTGTCCGCTGCTTGAAAAGCACCCGGGCGCCTGAATGCGGGGCGCGGGGCTCCTCAAAAAGTGCAAAATGTAACGCCACCATGCTTCTTAAGCGTATATATTACCAAAAAGATACTTCTCTCATAGAATCTATATGCATTTGCAAAAGAAATTCAGCAGCTAATTTCTTGGTGACTACACGGTGAACTATGTCGTTGTTCCTCTCACTGCCGAATAGGCAACAAGATGAAAAAGAAAAAAAGAATACTGGCATATCAGTAAAACCAGAACTAGAGAAGTCTTACGTCTTGTCATCGGTCAGAGACGTTTCCTAGATACTAAGAGTTTCGGTGTTAGAACATGAGCTCTAAGTGCAAGCGTCACAAGTGATATGTTGAAATAGTGCAGTATCTGCTGCCTTAACGACAGTTTGCAGACCAATAAGTCATCGCCTGGTGTAAGGCGCGTTACGCAGGTGATAAGACGGTATACGTGAGAGCGATGAGCTTGACATAGCTTCAAAGTATCTCCAATTGGATAAAGCGCGCCTCTCCAAGATGAGACAAGCTGTCACTGCGCAACTTGAAATAAGTTCTCAAGCGCAGTAACCAAACTGACAAGGCGTAAATTGACAAGAAATGCTGCAGACCCGAATGCTCCTGACTTGTTTTTCATTACTTTCGAACTGTTTTCTCCAACCCGTACATCAAGCACAGAAAGGTGTAATGAAGTAAGTTCAGCAGATGAATGAATGAATGAATGAATGAATGAATGAATGAATGAATGATCTTTATTACACTCATATCTTATACAAAATAAGCACAAACTGTATGGTCCCATAGCCAAAGGCTAGTGCGGGTCCCATTGAAAGTATACATAAGTGAAACTGTAATAGTTCTATTTAAAAATAAACAGAAGTAAACAATTCAAATTTGGTATACAAGAAGTAATGTTTATCTGCTAACAACAGTCACATGAATTCGATTGAACATAGAAAAAAGGGAAAGTACATAACTTGAAGTAAACACAAATATTTGGTGATTAGTGGCGTACAGAACTGAAGAATGATACTTGTAGTTGCAAGTATCAATAGTAGTTCTCTTATACGGCTTAATATAGAGAACAATCGTATTGAAATATTTTTCAAAGAAAACATCTTTTAAAGAAAACACTAAACACATAAAGGGCAATATATATACATAATAAAAAATTACAACCTAAAGTATCAGTCAATTCAAGCAGAGAAAATTCCTTCAAAGTAGTATTTTTTAATGACCCGGAAAAGTTCTGGGTATTCTTTATATAACGCGGTATGCAATTCCAAACTTTCACTCCGGTATATTGTAGTAGACGTTTGCTATAGGCGTTTTTTATGGGGGGTATATTGAAGTTGTCAAAAGTTTGGTTCCTCGTTTGGCGTCGGGGAATACACAGTAATGAAATTGGGAATGGTTCATTGTTCCTAACGACACTGTTAACACATGTAGCTAGTTTTAGTTCCCGCACAAAATCAAATGGTAAGATCTTTAACCTAGAAAAAAGTGGTTTGCTATGTTCGTAGTAAGGTGAGAAAGTAATCGTACGTATAGCTCGTTTTTGCAGCCGTCGTATTGGCTCAAGATGTAGCGCCATCGCCATTGTTCTCATAGTAAGCACATCTTCGCCGACGCAGTGTGGAATAAAAATTATCTTAGACTTGTTCCCTCAGTGCTCGTCCAACACACCTGACAGCGATCCGTCAAAAGTCGGATTCACGTCTGTTATTAATTTTAGACTGTGCCAAGCAGAAGAATATGTAATTTTTTATTGAAAACATATTAACACGCGCGCACTTTATTCTTAAATGTTAGCGCCCGTTCGTACAGCTGCCAGCCGATCCTCTGAAAACGCTCATTTTAAGAACCCTACTGCCTTGACCCCTTTTTTGTCTCTTTCAGATGTGTATAGGCACGAGTTATCGATCAGAAGCCCTAGAGTGTGCGTATCAGTGTGCGTTGTGTTTTTTGTATCATTCCATTATCTGAGAAACACTAAAAGGCCTCTCCGTAGTAAAACAATGCCGAATAATACAGACGATCTCATTTTAGGTTCATGGTAACCTCTCGCCTTGGTGTTCTACATCACTTCTCACTTTTGTATGTCATGACGTGAAATTAGCGAGGTCAGAAAACGCACAATGTAACTGGACATCCGTTTTCATGCGTGTGAACTGACCACAGCACTAGGCAATACATTAGGCCAGCTTTAACGCTACAAGATGATGTCACTCAAACGAGTTTGTAAATTAGCATATCAAATACAGTGTTTAAGTATATGGTTTCAAATGCACCAACAGAACTACTGGTTCTCTTTACGGGAAAAATCTACAGTAATTTCACCGTCCCACTTAAAGTGCCTTGGTCAATGAATTAATGACTTCGCGCAGCACTGTTCATTACGGCTGCTTCCCGACTGTGCACTGCTGTGTTACACATATCTGCACGCTCGGTGTTGTTTGTTTCCGTTTAACACTGTGGCTTACCCTACCGACTGCCTCAAGTCTACGCAGTCTGGCTCAAACACGTCCTTGAAAGGCGAAAGGTTATGTCATGCTGAACATACTTATTGTTGTTGGGTCATGCATTCCCACCAAGTACTATTGCATTTGCTGAATCATTCAAAAGAATACCATTCTAGGATGTCGAAGATTAACTAGTACTCCTCTAGAAAAGCGAAGATTAAATCTACTTGAATGCACATGGGTAAATTATGCAGCACACTATACTGAGACACACAAAAGAAAATCAACGCAATAGAAAAGACAAGTAAGAACAGGACAAGCACATATTGCACGTACAGAACACGCGGATTCGAACGCGAAAATTTGATGGATGTACTTTTGTTTCAAGCACCCACAGTTCACGTCATGTTGTAGTTTTGACTCGAACACTTGCGCAAGAGCCAACTTCTTCTAGTGGCCAGATCTGAAGTGAAATGCGAATGTTATTGCGGGGAATCCCTCAGAGCAGCTGTTATACTAATAAAAGAACGATGTCGTGTTTCTATCTGTAAGTACTGTGTGCTATCTACGTTTGTTTGTTTTTCCATGAGTATTACACCAGCAACTCGCTGCATCTTTTAGCTCGTACAAAACGTCTCAAGTGTCTGCAGCAGTTGTCAACCGACAATACGACACATGCGGCCTTTTCAACTTTGCTCAGCTGCTCCGTTGCCCATCAGGGAAAAGACGTTGGCGGCAGCCGAGTGTGTTCTTGGGACTGCCGGCCGCCTGTTGTACATTTTTATCACTTCTTTCGACCTGCACAAAATTGAAAATTGCGAGACCTTCTTATACTTCTAGCTTTTTTTACAACCCAATTACTTTCAATTATGGTGTAATCATGATGTAATGTAGCTCATTCTCGCCACTTAATTAAGCTTGTGATGCTCACTAACGCGGAAAAGGCTATATATCTCATGTGCTTTCGTAATAGGCAGCACACGAAACTTTTACGGACGAGTAAGTGTTAAAATAAGCTTCACCGTCTATATCTTTTTTAACTGCATTGATTCGTTTTGGCCGCACCTAAGCTTGAATGAAGGTGCTTTTTACTTATTCTTGCTGCTGATTGAAGCTCTCTTTTTGTTTTTTTTTCTTATTGTTCAATTTTTTTGTCCTGTCAATGTACTTACTTTACGATTTTTATTGTTTGCACTTCGTCCTATTAGCTAGCAAGGAGCTCAATGGTCACACGTCTGTTATTTTTTTGCCACAGTATTATTCGCCCCTACCAGACAGAATAACTTCCACGTATCACAAAGAATTTTCACGACATTATTGCCAATGCCCGTCTGTCCGATCTCCTGGCACATAGCAATAGTTATTATCAGATTTTCTTTGCCATGAGTGCCATTTTTACCGCTTTTATGGGGTCCGAAAACCTTTATTTCAGCGACTTGTACATATGAGATCTGAAACTCGGTCTCTCGATTCGCTTTCGCTCGGCATAGCAATCCTTTCGCACCATTACTTTGCAGGGCTGTGGTTTTTTTTTTTCTTATATTTCTTGTAAAGCTTGACTTGCGAAACATTCATCTGAATTGTCTCTCCTGATTTCATCTGTGTGACACTCTTTTTATCAGCAGAGCTGTTGAATGTCGATGTAACGCAGGTGTCGTATAACTAAAACTGACTGGTAGTTATGCGCCACAGAAAGCGGGTTGTACGAAGCTGCTCCCAGTACGGCATAGTCATGCATGATATATTCTAGCAAGGGTGATGTAAAGGAAAGTGAGCTGACGAGGAGTGATTGGAGGCTGAGAAGGAATTAAGAGTAAAGAAGAAGGTGAAGCATACTTCTATACTTGCATACCTGCATACTTTTGCGTTTGTATACTAGTATAGTATAGCTTATGCGCCGCAGAAAGTGGTATGCGCCAGGTAGCTCCTAACAAAGCATGGCTATAGTGTATTGTAGCAAGGGGGACGGTAAGGCAAGTTAGCTTAGGAGTAGTCATGTGAGGATGAGGAGGAATGAAAGGACGAGGGGTGAGGGTGAAACATTAAATAGATTTGTATAGTATAATAGTACGTTATGTTGGGCTAGTTGGTACATATTAGGCTGAAATACGTGGCGCAAGATTGACCAAGAGAAAAAAAGACGAGACAGAAAGAGCGCCAACGCTGAACTTAGGTGGTCTGGAGCTTGGGAAGTCGAACCAAGACGCACTGACACCAGTACTCCGTTGTGTCTTTTGCTGAGCGACGAAAGAACCGCAGTTGTTCTTCAGCTATCATTCCCGGAAAACTCGAGAAACACCACAGTCGTAGCAGGTCATGGTATAGGCGTACCTGCCTCCAAAGTTCCGACTTAAGAATTTTGCAGATGCGTTTAGCGTGGCCAAACGAGGGTTGAACAGGACCAAAAAGCAATGTGACGTCGTTGGGTATTAGACCTTTTCGTAAGCAATAACCAATACACCTAGCACGGCAAGAAGCAGAAGCGATCAAGTGTACGTCATCCTGAGCCTGAGTAGAAGGTAAAACAGACTGCAAAGGGCCCCTTGTAGAAGAAATGAAGCTTAATAGTACGTTATGTTGGGCTAGTTGGTACATATTAGGCTGAAATACGTGGCGCAAGGTTGACCAAGAAAAAAAAAGACTTCCCTAAAAGACTTCCCAAGCTCCAGACCACGCGACCAATGCCGGACAATTTAAGAGTTCTTGGGAACGTGGTTCTTCCTGAGAAGGTTGCTTTGGTGCTCAAAAATGGACCTAAGTTCAGCGTTGGCGCTCTTTCTGTCTCGTCTTTTTTTCTCTTGGTCAACCTTGCGCCACGTATTTCAGCTTGTATAGTATAGTTTATGCGCAACAGACAGTGGGTGTCTGTCAAGCATATCATAGCTTATTATCTTAATCCGGTGAGGTTAAATGCAGTGTATATTCGGGAAATCAAACGAAAATGTTCGGTTTCCTGTCTATATCCAGTCACTTAGCAATGAGACCTGATTTTAAGTGTAGCATAGTGTAGTGTATCAAGGGGGTGGAAACGAAAGAGAGTTGAGAAGGTGGGATGTGAGGGTGAATAGTAGGAAAGCGGGAAGGGAAATGGTAAAGCATGCGGCCTTGTATAGTATAGTAAGGGTGGAAACAAAAAGCATGTGTCAGGAGGAGCTGATAATGTAGGGAAGAAGAAAAGGAGGAGAGATAGTAATATAGAATGAAGTAAAGAAAAAAGGTTAAATGAGAGAAAAAAAGAAGGGGATGATGATGAAGAAACATCTACCAACAACTAACTCAGTTTGTTGTTCGCTTGGTGGTGGATTTGTTCTCCACAGTTACCTCAAATTTCCCAGGCATGAAATTGGTTTTAATTTTATTTTGCACACAATATTAGTCGTATTGGCGTAAAGGTGATTTGTTTTAGGTGTTGTCTCGATGTCGTCGTCATCTGTGGACTATGCAAAAGCCTTTTTATAAGTAATTTTTCTTATATTAAGCAAGTCCCTGTGTACTGATCGTGCTTCCAGTATAAAAGCTACAGTATTAAAAACACTATACGTTGAAGATACTACGTGTTAGAAACACTGAAATGCCCTTAGTTTATCTCAGAAGGTTATGCTAATATTGAGAAAATAGCACGAGCATGCTCGTGTACTGAGTTCCGAGATGCTTTCTTATCACACTATCCGTCACATTTACCAATGGTAAATATGCCGACTTCAATTTCCTTTTTCAGAGCCAAGCAAGGCAGTATTTGTTTGTTCGTTTTTCTCCCGAGCTACCCATGCTCGCTCGCTAATAGACGTGTATCTTTCATGCAAGGCAGTGGTGTTTACTGGCGTTTGTCCCCTTTGCTATGTTGCACATAGAAAAAAAAAGAAGGGATAAAAAGATAAAGCGAAAAAGCAAGAGCACAGACCATTATTCACATGCTCTACACAATGTAACTCTTTAGTCCCAGCATTCCCCGCCTTGAAAGCAAGTGATCATCAAGTCGTATTAACAAATATGAGCGGGCCCGTCTCAGCGAGCTGTAGAGAGAACAATGACACAGCTTGTTTTCAACGGTTCCCACGCAGTCGCAGTGGTCACAAGCCGCACCGCACCATCTACTATTTCGATGCAACCAGCAAATGCGTTTGTAGAAGACACTACCCCCTATAGGCGCCAGGTGCAGACAAAGAGGCGCATTGATGTTAATTTACTCATCAGAACATCTATGTCAATGCTATTACATTCGCGTATTAGGTTAATACCGAATTATTTGCATACATAAACAGAAATACTTCACTATCGAAAATCGAACTAAGCACCACGTACGGAAGGTTAACCAGTGAAGCTGAAACGTACATCCCTAGTGTTCATATTTAGGTTATTACCGAGGGTTGATTCAAGATTTTTTTCAGTTACTGAGCCCCTCTGTTCAGAAATCCTAATTCGTGTTCACCACCTGCGTTTTTCCTTCTGCGTTTTTAGCGGATAAGCTGCGAGTGCTGGGGCCTGTCAAATTTCTGTGGAGCATACACGCTATAGAAATGTTTGCGCACATAGGACGAAACAAATCACATTCCACCTACGCATGTACAGTTTCGCTGTAAAAACACCACTACTTTTAGTTTGTTCTTCTTTACCTGTAGAGGCATGTCTACGACGAACAATAATTTATAAGAAATTCTTTGCGCGGTCTGCAAACATATTGTTTCTCAAGTAAAAACAGCGTAGCATTTAATTGTAACTTAAAAGGTAGTGAAGCTCAAGAGCGAATCTAAAATACTACACATTGTGCGTTGGATACTTGAAGAAATAAATTAAAGGAATGTTTTATGGTTATTTCTATGACTCGTTTTCTCTGGCCACTCAACCGCTTTTTTTATGTGTTGCAACTTCTTATGAAATCAGATAACGGGAAAAAATACACCGAAATGTATTTAGGGTTACGTTCACGCAAAACCACGTTTGCACGCCTTATGATGTAAAAACACTCCTGTGATTCAGAAACTATTTTCATTTGAAAAGCGTTAAATGCATTCATCTGATTTTTCTAATGATTGCACTGATTTGCTTACTTTACTTTTCTAGTTTTTTTTCTTATACTTACATGACGCTAACGAAACTATCCTAACCAACATTACCTTAACAACACCTGGTATTCTCATTTCTTATATAGCAAAGTTAAACAATAAAGAAAGCGTGACACTGTACTTTCCACGGTGATTTATCGTACATCTCGCATGTACAAATCAATAACGCTATCCGAGATAAAAAAAATGCAAAACATTCATGTTCCCTACATAAAAACGAAGTCGGGCAATGAAATTCGCGGCTGTACAGAGCTTAATTGTAATTGTCGTACCTATAATTAAACTTCAGTTTTGCAATTTTCGCAAGCTTATGAAAGTAAGGTGCTCGCCTGTATAGAATATGTCATAGAAATTAACGATACATAGTTTATTGTGTAATAGCTTCATGCGTATCTCCATATGTAAGCTGGCTAAGTTAACTCTTTTTTATAAATGTGACCATCGAAAACAATATGCCTCTAAACACTAATTTCTATGTTCTTATTTTGCTCAGTTAATAAATCACGTAATTCGTCCAACATCACTCACTGAAAGGGCCTTACTAATGGTGATTGACCCACACTCAATCAATCAATCAATCAATCACACACACACGCACACACAGCTGTGACACGGCCGCATAAAAGTGTAAAAGGTAAGCCTAAGTACAAAATTTAAAAACAAAACACGAAATTGGAGGACTGCAAGTAAGTGTTGGACACACAGAGGTTTCTGTCGTGCTGATGTGACGCACGATATCTCTATAACTACTCTTACAAGAAAGAATGTAGTTAGTTTTCTTTCAAGTTGGTGTCAGTACCACGTATTCGTATCTCTGGCAGCAACAGAACTCCAGCAGACTTCAGTAGAAGTACAAGAACAGCGAATACGCCAAATAAGATTTGCCGAACTTCGCCACGTCGACGAAGATTCACGGACTTTTATCCCCCTTGCAGCATCACGCCCAACTGGTTTGCCGCATAGTCACTGCGTGAGGTTGAAGTTGCGCACAATAACTTGTTTAACGTAAATCTGTTACCGGTCTACGCGTTACACCAAGGTTTCTCGCACGCTACGCTTCACTACAAGCACTATAATTTGACGTTAACGCCGACCATGGCATCCACCCTAACGCTCGTGGATAAGACGGCGATTCTCTCAGACAGGCAGTCATCTTTCTCCGAGGACAGTAGCCAGACACTTTCCCGTCGACTCGTTCGAGTTCCGCCCGAGGTCGCTGTTCCCGTCTTCCCTCTCTTCCTTAATGTCTCCGTGCACTTGACTACACCGAGCTCTGCAAAACGTCGTCCTCTTGTTTCGTTTGCCGACACGAGCTCCCTGGCTTTCGTCCGTCGCATGCCGTAGGGAGAACAGCCGTGCGGGTAGGTAAAGTGGGCCCTGCCTGTCAAGACCGAACCAACGCGCCCATGGCGCGAAGTTGTCTCTACCCGATAGCACTTTTTTTCTCTCCTCCATCTCTTTCCTTCACTCGGCCGCCTGGCGAGCTAGAGCAGAATCAGCGCCGGGGACAGTTTCATTAGCGCGCGCCCCTCGCAGCCAGCGTACGACGGTAGTACTACATCACTCTAGCGGCCGCGCGTGCGGGCTCTCTTCTTCTTTCTTGTCCCTGAATTGGTGTATTCGCCCTCTCCCTTTGTTCTCTCGTAGAGCGCACCAACGTGTCGACGCCGAGCTCTTCGCGACGACAACGGGAAAGACCGACGGCACGACGACGGTTGCCGGGGGTGATCATTAAGCGCCCGAGGAGGACGACGGCCCAGTGGCGGTCGTAGTAGCGCGACGGTCCCTTTTCTTTCAGACCGAACCGTCGTCGTTGCCGCCTTTCTCTTTCAAACAATGTGATTCACCGACTAGCGGGAGGTCACTCGGTTCACTCACGGACGCTACGCGGTCCTGCAGCGATGTTGTTCTTCTATACTATCTTGCCGGTCGGAATGCGCCGGGAAGGGGACGGACAAAACGAAGTTGTGGAAAAGAGAAGACATCTGAGAGACACAAGTTGCGTATACGACGCTGTCGCCGAAATGAGGCGACTGACTCCCCCCTAGCTCTCCTCTTACGAACTCCTTTCGTTTCCCTTATTCCGAGACTGTGCCAGCTCTCCATTACTCACGGCACGCTTATCAAGGCCTGCTAATGGCTTGGCCAGCCCTAAACGGCGCCCGGTTTGCAAACGGCCCGGCCGACAGTCCGCTGATAGGAACCGGGTAAAAGAAGCGCTCGCTGGACGCCGGCGGAGCAAACGTTTGTTCTTTGGCGAGCTCGTCTCTCGCAGCAGCGCGAGGCCGCTAATGGGATGCGGCGGGAGTTGGGTGGCGATGTTAATGCCGGTATATATAATGGGAAGAAAGGAACGGTCCATCTGTTTGGCCGGAGTCGCCCGGTTAGACTGGACAGTCGCCGTCTCAGCTGGCATACTGTGGCAGTGTCATTTCGCAAGTAGGCGTTTTGTTCCGATGTTGCTAGTGAAGGCAAATGTAAGTTCGGTGCTGGGAAAGCTGATAGAAACGAACTGTCAGGTGCAAGCGAATGAAATGCAAAAAAGTGTGTCGCTCTCTTCACCTTAGCACTTATTCTAGATTTAACTTAGTTTGCTGAGGGTCACTTCCCGTGCGCTGCGTGTCATTGTTGCCGATCATCATTACGAGTGTAAGCGTTGTGAAATTGAATGAGGCGCTGATATATCAACAAATAATTGTGCGCGCACTACAAATTCATCTTTCTTTGTGTTTTTCACAAGGAGCCCACGCGTACTTTCCTGGTACATTATTTTGAACAATGTGCCATTTTATACTTTACCAAGACCACCTTGTAACAACTATTATCCAATAAGTGCGTAGTACAGGTACATCTCTCTTCGTCTAATTTTTCTACAACATATCTTGTGGTTAAGGTCTTAGCCTTTCATTTTATCAGTGTTTCCCTTGAAAGCAGGAACTTATACAAAAAACAGCCATTAATCTCATCTTGCCTGCTGCCCTTCAATTAGCTGTTTACAAAACTCAGTCAACCAACCTATGGTTTGATTTGATTTGATTGATTGATTTATTTGTGGTGTTTAACGTCCCAAAACCACCATATGATTATGAGAGACGCCGTAGTGGAGGGTTCCAGAAATTTCGACCACCTCGGGTTCTTTAACGTGCGCCCAAATCTGAACCGACCTATGGTTTCATTAATGAATATTAGGGCAAGGCTCTAATCATGATATGCTAATCGGTTCAGTATTTCTACACTTAATTCTAAAATCGATTATTGTACAATTGCAACTTGGTTGTACTTACTTTTTTATTGCTACTGAATACTTACAGGCTTGTGCGGCCACGTCTTGGTTTATGCAAAGGGTACTTGAGACTTGAAAAGTCACTAAAGAGAAAAATTATGTTTTTGTACGAGTCACCACACTTCACCGAAATTACCAAAAACAGTGCGCAAAAGAAAAGAAGCCGCGGGAGGCGGCGCCGTTTTGAAGTCACTCCAACAATCGTCCTGACGTTGTAGATTTTGAGGGATTATATTATTGCTTACGTAGGTCCCAGTCACTAAATATGAAGTAGATTGTCTTCTGATTGGCCCAAGATTTAACGTAAGTTTCAGAAAAGTTTGTTGAATCAGTGTGGACAAAGTACGAATAAAAACTTTTAAACTCCATAACGACACACGCAGATATCCCGGTGCGAAAATAAAAAAATAAAAGTTTCACCTTGATTTTCTCGTTTATTCGTGAGGCTATGATGCTGAAAACGTTGACAGTAGAGTGTTGAGGGTATAATTTATCAGTCGAAAGCAACTCATTACATCACTTTAGTGTCTCTTTAAAAGTATTCACTACCTTTAAGAACCAAACTCGTTCGATTGAGTTATCTTGTCTGGCAATATCTGGGGTCCTGCATGCATTAGCTTCTCGTGTTTACCGAATCACCTTGATGGGAAGTTTGAGAGTACGGCCACCCAAAGCGTCGCTTAACGTTTGTCACCATGGCGCAAACATCATACGCCAGCCTCTTCAATAGCCACATTATATTTCGAAAGTAGCGCACGTACCTGGCAACAGTTTTGCTACAAGCCCTTTTCTAAAACTGCCTATTGAGACCCACTTAATTGATTCATCATACTTTGGCAGCTCAGTGGCAAGAAACGTATGAACGCGTTGCTGTGCTGTGTTTGATAATATAGCCATGTTTTAGTGATGTGGGACCGGTAACAGAGCGGTTACGGTAATGAATATCATTCACAAAAGCTCGAATCTATGGCCATGCAAGTTCACATTATTGATTGAGGCTGACTACATCGTGATAAAAGCAACAGCTGCGCGGGTACCTACGCGTTCATAAAAGAAATGGCTCAATATTCACTCTAAACCTTACGCCACAAGTGTATGAAAAATAAAGATTGAGTCAATGGTCATGTTGGACATGTCGTCATCGGAGCCGGTTAAAAATAATGTGGGACCCTCAAGCTTCGCCTCTAAAGGGTCCCTAAAAAACCTCTAAAAATACAAAGACAAGCATTTTATTCGTTCCCTGAGTTCCCCGTTCTCGCGGCGCAAGTCATGTCAGCAGTTTGTTCACGTGACGATGAAATAAGCTCTGGATTGGTCAATATACGAGAAATAGCTGTTGCGAATAGTTTGGTACTCCACTTTACCATGCAGTCGCATGCACGTCGTGCCTTGTAAGGCATAGGCTACTGAGCGCGAGAATCTGATTCTACTTCATTTTCTCCATTTGCGACTGCGCAAGCAGAAATAGCAACGCGTATAGTCAAAAAGCGCGAAACCTTAACTGGCCTACGGCTTAGGTCAGACATTCCACGTGTTTTATGAGGAACTAAGTTGCGACGAGGAGATAGTGCTTCTAGGAAGGGCAGGGAAGGCGAGAAAAAAACTACCCGGTTTCGTATTTGTACTCGGGGTTGTTTAGGAGTCCTTTAAGAGTGAAACGCAATAGCGATATCCAACCACCGGCTCACCACGTGTAAATGTATTATTTTACTCGTTATGCTTCCCCGCCATGGTGGTCTAGTGGCTAAGGTACTCGGCTGCTGACCCGCAAGTCGCGGTCTCAAATCCCGGCTGCGACGGCTGCATTTCCGATGGAGGCGTAAATGCTGTAGTCCCGTGTGCTCAGATTTGGATGCACGTTAAAGAACCCGAGGAGGTCGAAATTTCCGAAGCCCTCCCCTGCGCTGCCTCTCATATTCATATGGTGGTTTTGGGGCGTTAAACCCGACATATCAATCAATTAATTCTTCACTCACCATTTAAATTATGTGCGAATGAAGGAAAGTAAATGAAGATACTGCAGCAATGAGCTGCCATGTTTTTTAACGGCCCAATTAGAAGGACGTGAAAGTAGCCCTAGCAATAACAAACGGCACTCCACTTGCAAAATTTATTTAGGAACGCGGGCAAGACGGCTGGTTGATGCAGTATATCTTGAGAAATACAGCAAAAAAAAACGCGTAATGGCACGAAGTTCGATTACTCGGCGCTACGTTCTACGTCGTCGCGTGTTTTGTCGTGTGCTGCCCATTATTAGCGTTAAGCTTCAACATATATATATATATATATATATATATATATATATATATATATATATATATATATATATATATATATATATATATATATATATATATATATATACGACGAGATGCTGACGAGATGCGTGCGCTTATCCTCTTCCTGCTTCTCCGTCTCCGGCCTCCTCCTCACACTTCTTTAGCACTGTTTACCCTGGCTTAAAAGCGAAGGCAGTTTGAGTAATCCTCAGTTTTCAGCACTTACCCCAAAAGCCCGCTTATGTACAACATTTTTTCGGGAGACAAGATATTTTGTGGCGCTGGTTATCGCTAATCCCTCGACAAAACCAAGGCACTCACATTTTTTTAAGGCAACCAGAATGCTTCGCACGACCGCCATGATATCGCTAAAGCCTCAAAAGTTCTTTTTGTAGACGATGGTGTGAATGCGGAAACGAAACTCTGAGAAAACAAGGGAGCAAAAACAGGCGTGGCTTTCGCATTGATATCACTTGAGAGAACTCCCGCTGGGTGAAAAAAAAACACTGATGCTTTTACTTTTTGAATATACGATTGTTATTTTTAAGAAAGTGGCAAGAAACACAGACTAGAGTATGTGCGCTTCTACTCGGCACACACATACACACAAAAAACATCACTAAACGCTAGGCGTTGTAGCAAATAAGCAAGTTATTGTACTCATTCAAAAGACCTATATCAACGTCAGTGACGAAGTGCGATAAATTTCGCATTGCAAAATAGCCGAGAATAGTCTGCTAACATAAGTGTTCCTATAACCAGCGGTCTCCTTAACAATGCCCTATACGCGGAAAACTTTTGTAAGGAAACGTTCCAGCATATGCTGTGCCGGGGCCATCATTAAAGAAGCCAGCCTACGACTGAAAACAGTATATACGTAAAAGAAGTCGATTACCAATTACTGTCGAAAGCTTAGCGCCAATAGGCTAACGAAAATACAGCTGTCAGGAGGTCGCATTAACACTACCCACCATAAATGAATAAAAAAATTACGTTAAAGAAGCCAGAAAACTTATAATCCAGTCGCTTTACCGGGTAGCAGCGTAAACGCGAATCAACAATCGGGGACAGCGTTCACGAAAATTACGAAGCTTCCCGCGAGAAACCTGACTTAGTGTTTGTTTGTCGGGTTTTTGGCACATTCTTTTCGCTTGAGAATACCTGTACTTACTGGCTCTGTCGTGTTGAGCTCAGATTGAGAGCTTCCGGGGACGTAAGCGTAGCGACATGTGGTGTCGACAGTGAGAACGTTACTGGAGCGTAGAGTGTAATCGGTGATTTCTCGACGTCCTTGGTGGCGAGGAAAATGGTCATCAAGGATGCGACTCACGTCTGCCTGCGTGAGGCCGCAGCGAAGTGCGGCCACAGTCGATTGCAACACGCGATGCGCGAAGCGACCGCGGGAGAAAAGTTCGATACTGCGTGCCTGTCAATTTTGTGGATTTTACTGCACTTGTCTGTTTACAGTTGTGTATAGAGAGTACTCTCCGAAGAGATTTGAGAGGAGCTGCACGTCAGTGCAGAGATGAAGTAAAGCGAATAGATTGACCGAACAATCTGAACGCCCGCGGCACCGCCGGTAGCTGACTTACACGTTCGAAGGCTCCTGATCCATAAAAGGTATGTGTACGTGGCAGTTTTTCAGCGGAGCTGTACGCACTCAAATATGGGGAACACGTAAATGTACAGTAGGCTTTCTGAAAAGAAACTCTCAGTAAACTTCTTGCTTCATTGTTATGATGAACGGGCACAACTAATGATACAAGTCTCGTTTCGCGCATAATGCCGTAGTTTTTTGCTTAAATCAAGTTACACAAAGATAGATTTAGATGGGAGCCGACAGATGGAAACAGGTAGTGGGATAGTCAGGGTGAACAGTGGAATTGCCTCAGACAGGCTGGCCGACGTTGCGATAGGAGGACCTATCTTTTTCAAAGGCACCATGTCATCATTGGCGTGTTAGTTTTAAGGCTGTTAATAGTGTCGTCCCTGTTGGCAATCACCGTCTGAAAGAAAAAAAACTGTAACTCAGAGGAGTGCAGTTCTCGCTTCATTTCAAGTTTTCCTTTTCAGGCGGCGATTGCCAACAACGACACACGCCACCACCAGGAGATGACGTCACTATTAACCAACTTAAAACTACCAGAAATGACAAGGTGCCTTTGACAAAGACAGGTCCTCCTATCGAAACGTCGGCCACCCTGTTTGAGGCACCTCCACTGTTCATCCTGACTATCCCACCACAAAGATAGATTGTAATTTACCCGTTCGCAAGACAAGAGTGCGAGAAAAGTTTTACAATTCCCCCAGAAAGAAAACTCCGCAATTGATGAAAAACTTCTACCTGGCCGAAGAAACCCTATGTCGTCGTTAATTTTTCCTTAAGGGCGATCATGACATCTCGTCTTTGATATGTTTTTCCTGTGACAATATCCGAAACGTATTACTGAAGAGTATTTTACCTACAGCACTTTTATTTCACAGAAACAGAACTTGAAATCGATAAATGGCAACCCAGAAATAACAGAGATTTGCTTGTCTGCACTGAGAATTGCAAACACAGCATTATTAGTATTTTTGATAGGCGTTCCTCCGGAAGACTCGGTGTGGAACTGAAAGAGGTTGATATGTGGGGTTCCAAAAGCACCATATGATTATTAGAGACCCCATTGAAAGAAGTTTTCGGCGTAGTTCATCTCTGTACCTTTACACAACGTTTTTTTAGTACATATTTATGATTTTTGTTTCTGGACGCTCCTCAGTTCGCACTTCCTGTTTCACTGCGGCGCCTCGAGAGGCGACAAATACGGGTAAACTTTGTGCAGACTTATTTCACAGTGCAAACCTTCTCTCAAAAGGAATATTGGGCGCCGAGGTTCAAAAGTTGTTCCAACGGCAACCTTTTTGAAGGGTCTGAGAAAAAATAATATCTTCAAAAGGAAGGGCTCCTTCGACGTGATTTGCTACAGCGTGATCGCGTGGCGTCATAAATCCGCCGCCAGATTTTAATTACGCACGCTTACACACTCCAAGCATCGTCAGAATCATCATCACCACCATTGTTTCGCACGACTGTTTCGCTGCAAAAAACACTCCTGTCCCAAGATTTGTCCGCACAGGTCAGAGCTAAAGGGAACACGAAGGAAAAGAAACAACAACGGTGAACGGACGAATGGACGGACGGACTGATGGACAGAGAGACAGACAAGAAAATTTGTTGGAGTTTTTTGTTATTTACTCGTGTACATCGTTTCCCGCATCACACTGAAGGCAATCATATTATTAGAAAATATTCGCCACCTCATCATCGTCTTCCACTTCCACAATACCGATTCTACTCCTTGATTGATATGTGGGGTTTAACGTCCGAAAACCGCAAAACCGCGATATGATTATGAAAGACGCCGTAGTAGATGGCTGCAGAAATTTCGGCCACCTGGGGTTCTTTAACGTGCATCCAAATCTGAGCACACGGGCCTACAACATTTCCGCCTCCATCGGAAATGCAGACGCCGCAGCCGGGATTTGATCCCACGACCTGCGAGTCAGTAGCCGAGTACCTTAGCCATCTAGACCACCACGGCGGGACTCATTCGGTATCACGTTTATATAAATGTGTTGTCACGCTTTCTCTATCTTTCAAAACCCGACCGAAACCCCCACGCTTTTCTGAAGAAGTTAGATTATCGGGTTTGCTTTTCTGGCATCTATGCTTTGTTTTATACATCGCGATGAAATGCTGGAAAAGCTGTGCAATGAGGTCAGCCGGCAATATCCCCCGCGCGATGCATTGTGACATGAAGCATATAAAACACTGGAAAGCGATATAAAAGAAAGGCCATGCAGTTCTGATCAACCTATGACAACCGTTTAACAGACTTTGCTTATATCTGAAGCACAGTTGCCCCACCGCGGTGATCTAGTGGCTAAGGTACCCGGCTGCTGACACGCAGGTCGCGGGATCGAATCCCGGCTGTGGCGGCTGCATTTTCGATTGAGGCGAAAATACTGTAGGCCCGCGTGCTCAGATTTGGATGCACGTTAACGAACTCCACGTGGTCGAAATTTCCGGAGCCCTTCACTACAGCGTCTCTCATGATCATATGGTGGTTTTGGGACGTCAAGCTCCACATATAAATCAATCAATCTGAAGCATGGAGTATCTTTATTTATTACTCAGCCTACAAATGAAAAGGAATCGTATTACGGGTGGTTAAATCGTCGATGCGAACGCATCTACTGTAAGAAGTCTCGGTAGGTTCCACTCCGTTCCACCTAATGTATGAAACGACGTACATACATCAGTACGTGTTGAAAAACAACAGGTAACCAAGTTTATTCCAATATCCCACGCTACTGCTTGTCTCATAAGTCTATCACAATTTCATTCCGCTTGCGGAGTCCCCTAGCGTAAGATATATAGCCAACCAGGCATGTATGTGGCTAACCTCCCTGCCTTCTCCATTTTCTTTTCTTCATTCCTTCTTGGCACGTGCTACCACATTACCTAGTTTTCTTATTAAAACTTTGATTATTATAATGACGTAACACAAACGTCCCTACCTTGTGGTTCTGTCGAGGCTGGTCTTAAACAAGTCCAATTCAGCCGCACGCTCGCATGGGAAAATGAACGCACAGTCATGACTTTTCTTCATATTTGCGCAATTTACAATCTGCAAAGCCACATGTGTGACGTTACATAAAATGTTAGTGCAGTAGCCTGTTTACAAGAGTAGCACAATAATAATAATATCATTTACGTCCCAAAACCACGCTATAATTACGGCACGTCGTAGTGAAGGACTCCAGACACTCCGACCAGCTGGTTAACGTCCATTGACGCACAGTACACGGACATCTACCATTTCACCTTCATGCAGTACCCACAGCCGAGATCGAACCATTGACCTTGGGATCAGCAGCCGAGCACCACAATCACTGCTCCACCGCAGCGGGGAAAGCGTCATACTTGGCCCACACAGCACACTTGTCTTACTTCCTTGGTTGCACGCCGCGTACAAGAACACGACAAGAGTGAGATCAATAAATGAGTGAAGACAGTGGCCAGACGACTCTTTGCTACTCGGTAATCGGGAAGTAGGACAGCAAGTAACAGGGTAACAGAAAATTGGAGAGAGAGAAACAAAAAGTGTAAACACCAGATCAAAGCTTGTCATCATTGCAGCCCTCCATGCAGAAGCATTGGGTCACATGCATCGTAATGAACAATAATTAAGGCCAAAGCCATTTTTGTCGTGAGAACGCCGCTGATTTCATAAACAGGGCACAGCGTCAGCTGTTTTAATGACGCTGTGAGTAAATATTTTTCTTTCTCAAATGAAACACTTAATCCAAGCAATCATAAAAACGTTGCCGGGCCACATATTGAAGCTGTTTTCTTGTTGTTTATTTTAAAGATCGTTCTCCTGGTTTTTTCTCTTTTTTTTTTCTTAGCACTCGCATACTGCTAAAGAATTTGAAAACATTCGATTGAAGTTGTTTCTTTCATTCATTTTACAGCGGATTTTCGTTGCCGAGCGCGGAGAACACTGCATTATCAAAGTTGGGCGTCAGTATCACATCTCCAAAAAAATCGGCAGCTGTTTTCATGCTATGGAGGCGGATGAACAGCCACGCTCTTTTACACACCAGACAGACAGACAGACAGACAGACAGACAGACAGACAGACAGACAGACAGACAGACAGACAGACAGACAGACAGACAGACAGACAGACAGACAGACAGACAGACAGACAGACAGACAGACAGACAGACAGACAGACACACAGACAGACAGACAGACAGACAGACAGACAGACAGACAGACAGACAGACAGACAGACAGACAGACAGACAGACAGACAGACGGACGGACGGACGGACGGACGGACGGACGGACAACTTTGATCGATCCTGAAGAGATACTGACAGGACCCCCTAATAGGGGTTATAATCACCGCTGGCAGCGCCAACGTAGTAAACAGAACGCCATAAATCCAGAGGGCCCTTTCCTGGGCCCTCCGGATACACTGAGGTACACAAAATTCCGACTCACATCCAATAACAGGTATTACAACGAAGTCAGAAAAATTGTGGGCAGCTCCACTCCAAATGATTCTGAGGAAGTCCAATGCACGCACTGTCTTGTGTTTATTATGTGTTCATGTTTTGTTCTTGTGGTGTTTTCGTTGTTCTGTCACTCACTTGACAAGAGTGGCCAAGTGAGTGGTCGAGGAAGTCCCTCTTGAACCTCCCGTGCTCTACGGCCGCATCCCGGTGAAATAGTCTGGCCTCCGCCTCTCGTTCTTTCAACTAGGAGTCTTTCTCTCGTCGTTGTTTCTTTGCAGCACTCTGTCGCGCCTGCACACTTCGGGATCGGCTCGATGTACCGGCGTTTCACTTGTTTCTCCGGCCGTATGGGCGTAGCAAAGGAGGTTGTGGAGGGGGGAGGCAGCAAGGCTTCCTTCCGAAATTTCTCGATTTTGCTTGTGTATATTTACACACACACACACACACACACACACACACACACACACACACACACACACACACACACACACATACAAACACGCGCATGAATGTACCTAAGGCATGGTTGGCACCTCCCCTCCCCCCTTTCCGAAAACCTTTTCACTGCGCCTCTGTCCAACTGTCGCATGACAATTTTCCTTACGTTGCAGCCGTTTGTCTGCTCTGTCCTGTTTTCCTGTATTAGGGTTCAGCAATCGACGTAGTCGCTCTTCGTCTGCTCGCTTAGCCCTAACGGTGGCATCCGCTGTTTGTCGACCCTGCGCTTCTCGGGCGAGCGCGAGCTGTCGTTCTCAGAGAGCCTCCTCCTCAGCGGCACTCATGGTAGGAACCCCACTGAGGCATCCATGACATCGCTTTCTCATTGGCTGTAGCGTGGGCGTGCCCCTAGTGGCTAGACTCTTAGAAACTTCTGGATGGTGGAATTGTGGCACCCTCTCTCACCCTAACGGCTCAGTGGCTGTTTCGCTTGAACTGAGCAACCACATTCCTTTTCGGCCTTAAGTGCATAGCACTTAAATATCTCTCCAGAAAGCTTCTTTCGAATTTAGCATATGCTCCTTTAAAGTTTTCCGATTGAGCAGCAACGCATATATCAATACTTGCGTCTTTGTGCCGCATTACCTGTTTCGCGACATGCGTCATAGCGTGTTTTTCCGCATGCGTTTGGCGTTTCGTGCTCGATCCTTGAATTCGAATTTTCCGCCGTTGCGTTCTCTTCTTCAATTTCAGTGGACCGGTGGTGAGTGGAGGAGTTGGTGCTATTTGTGTAGAACGTATGCTTTTTGGTGGCACAAGAAAAAAAATACACGGGAACGGTAGTAAGATCACTGCAAACGACACGTGAAACCAGTCTGTGAGATTGTATTGCTCATGCGCTCCACTTTATGCGTCTCTACCCGCGTTTGGAAAGACTGGCCGGTTGATCGTACGTCACCTCTCGTCGCCTAGCAACCCTTGGCGCATATATGCAGCAAGGCTTCGCGAAGTCGCTATGTGGCATTTGGGTGGGAAGGCCGGCTACTTGTATCGAAAAAGCTCGGGTAGCTTGGAATAGTGGCACAATGGCTAGAAACCACGGTGTACTATAGAGACACAGCGGAGCTCTGCATCTAGCTAGTTCTGGTCCGAGGCTGAGCACTACCAGCTACGCCCGGCAACGCTGCACTCGTCTCTGATGCGGGGGCGCCTACTAAGACTATGGCACCTTAGAGTGCCGTGCACTATAAGGTGGAACTTGACGAGTCTGAGCATCAATCACCTCGCCACCTTAGCCACACTTAGTAAAAATGTGGCAATGCCTAGCAACACTTGGAATATCCTAGAAATACTTAGCCGATTTTACCACAATTTCTCCAAACTTGACAAAACTCGGCATAACATCACCAAACTTAGCAAAAGCTGAGGAAAACCTCGAGAGGCCATGGGATTGCATAGGTGCCGGTCAGCCCTATCAGTGTGTCCCTAAAGCAATGCGCCACTAGTGCAAGCTACTTCCGGCTTTTTTTTGTTGTTGTTTCTCTCGCATTAGCAAACTATAGCTCGTCCCCGTAGGCGTCTTTCTTCGCAGCACGCCACTTCTAACTCCAAACGTGGGTGCATCACTTCTCGGGATTTCACCGTCGTTTAAAGCTCGTTTCGAGGACTTCCTGCCGGTGTGCTGCAGATTGTAGCACTACGCGCATTCCGCATAACGCTGCTGGTGCTCGTTATGTGCCCGTACTATGCTTCGTCGCCTTGCCACCATATATATATATATATATATATATATATATATATATATATATAAACTTCGAGAATAGCGCAGTATAGGAAACAAAACAATAAAATATTTATTAATTCCTAACAGTTTCGGCTGGTGGACCAGCCGAAACTGTTAGGAATTAATAAACATTTTATTGTTTTGTTTCCTATACTGCACTATTCTCGAAGTTTATAACTTTTGTTACGGTACCCGGAAGAAACTCTGATCATCTATTTCATATATATATATATATATATATATATACAACATGGCGCTGAAAAGTGAGCTGCGCGTGCAAAAGCTTTTTTCTTTTTCGGCGTTTACGTAAGTTCTGCAAGGCGAAACCTTCTTCCTGAGCGCCCCCCGAGGGTCTGAGTCCTCATTTACGCTTTGCGTTGGCGTCATTATGCCGGATCCGTGACTCTCATTACGCGACTGACGCGAAGAGCACGGTGACTCGCGACTTTGCACTTCTGCAAGTGGCAGCGAAATGTGAGCATATCAACGCTGCGCTATCGGCAGAGAGTAGCAGCAATGGCTCCGAAAGCTCGCTCGTCATTAAGACGCATGGCGCTGACCCACGCAGCACGAGGCGCTAGATACATTTGCAGGGAGTGCATGCACTGCTTGTTTCGTGCAGGTGAGGATTGGACTTTATACACTCTCCCTTCTTGCCACTTTCTCCGTTAGAAAATCACAAAAAACGCAGAGGTGAGTCGTTAGTTCGTGGCGTTTCTTTTTTCATACGGAAGGTGCATCTTGCAGCTGTATCTTCCCGGTGCAGAAACCTGCGGAGCAGAAACCTGGATTCTTATAAAGAGGGTTCAGTTAAATTGAGGACGATGCAGCAAGCGATGAAAAGGAGGGCGATAGGTTTAACCTAAAAAGAAAAGAAGAAAGCAGAGTGGATCAGGGAACAAACCGCGGTTAAGGGCATCATAGTTGAAATCAAGAAGAACAAAATGAACATGAACCGGGAACGAAGCGCGTTAGCAGGATAACCCCTGGTCATCAAGGGTAACTGACTGGATTCCCAGAGAAGGCAAAAGCACGAAGGGGAGGGAGACAGAAGGTTAGGTGGGCCGATGAGATTAAAAAGTTCGCAGGTATAACATGGCAGCACAACGCACAAGTCCGGGTTGATATTGTCACGCTGATGATTATGACGATGATGAAGTTTATTTTTGTCACTAAGCACTCGACAGCCTCACAAAAAAAGAGGGGGGGAATGTATTTTCTTCACCGCGACGATATTAAATGATACGATAATGTTACGTAACATATACCATTTAAAACAAGAGCAAACCTGTGCCAGATGGGGATAATCGAAAAGGAAAAACGAGATAAAAAGAACGAAAAATGAAGGGTAAGTTGGAGTTAGTGACAAGCACACTCAAGAAGCTTATAGACGTTCGATAGACAACAGGGGCAGTATTCACAAAGCTCGTTTCTCGTAAGAGCGTTTTTTCATCGGTTAGCTGGCCTAAATAATGATGTCTCGCATCGTTATTGGCTGAGCCGTTTTCTTGTGATTCTTTTTTTGCGTAAGATGTTCGTTGTTGTTTTTTTTTGTGAACGTGGGTTCAGTTCTCAAAATTATTCACGGTCCGTGAACGTTACTTATTGTGTAAAGCTGTTTTTATAAATTATTACTACCAAAATAAAGAAAATTCACACTCGCCTGAAATACAGAATAAAGTTTCCACTCACTCACCTCATGCATTTACCATTACGTCACAACAATAATGCGATTAAATGCACTAGCCAGCTCATCGAGTCGGAAAGTAATTGAGCATTACCTGAATAGGAAGCAGTTAAATTTACGTTGCTTGCAGCTCCAACTTTATCAACCTCGCATTAACATCTTACAGATAACATAAATAGGATATGCTGACGTGGCTTCCTCAGGCTGTTTATTACAGGCCATAAAACTTTGTAATAGCTAAGAACTTATTATGGCTCTTCGTGCTTTGCTTTTTTGTAGGCGTCATTAGCGCAGACATTGAAAGCTGGGCTAAATGCGCATGAAAGTAGGATTTGTTATGGCATACAAACAACAGACTAAATTATTTGCATGTAATTAGCAACGTTCAACTTTGGCTTATCATGACGCGCATAGATATATGAAGTGCCCTGATACTCCGCAATCCAGCAGGACGGGCAAAGAAAAGAAGGGTCAATAGATAGTTGATTGATATGTGGGGTTTAACGTCCCAAAGCCACCATATGATTATGAGAGACGCCGTAGTGGATGACTTCGGAAATTTCGACCACCTGGTGTTCTTTAAAGTGCATCTGAATCTGAGCACATGGGCCTACAACATTTCCGCCTCCATTGGAAATGCAACCGCCGCAGCCAGGATTCGATCCCGCGACCTGCCGGTCAACAGCCGAGTGCCTTAGCCACTAGACCAGCGCGGCGGGGCGGTCAATAGATAGTTATAGCGGAATAGCACGATCGCAATGCGCATGCGCAGTGCACAAAATGACTCGTAGCGTTTACCCTACACACACAAACTTTCAGGTGTAGCGTTACCAAGTTTGCGTGGTTAACGTAGTGGACGTAATACACGTTGGTGCTTTTGGACGTCCATTTCGAAGTGAATTTAGCGTTGATGAGGATGGATCCTTTTTTTTGCGTTGGAAGAAATTGTCTAAAATGGCTTCACTTGCTTTTGGTATAGCTTCGATGACCGAGTATCACGGAAACCTTAGCGTAATTTTTGACCGCGCATCACATTTCGAACGTCCAGGCCAAACACTATCAGTGTGAACAAGTCTGCAACATAAAACCTTTTTTTTTCTTTTGAGCGTGGTTCATGTTTGTTTACTTTTACTGCTAATAAATAAAATAGTAGTATTGCTGCGTGTGGGAATACAAGCAAGCATTCTCTTTTTATTCTTCACTTTTGTTTTTACGCATTCACCTCCTATTGGGTGACGCCACCGTCACGGGCTTGGTCACGTAAGTGCTATCCCGTTAATCTACAGCCAAACTAAGGCGTGCTCTTCCCAACAAAATTTGCGGAGCCCCCCTAACACACTAACGCTAAACTGTACCTTTCTGTAGTAACGATGATACTTTATGAATTACATTGCAGCAGCTCTAAAGCCACGCGTTAAGCGCAACGGTTAGTAGATAGATTGCATGCAACCGCCACTGCGTTGTTGATGTAGAGGCGAGGATCTTAGATAAACTAATCCGATAATGGTCTTGTACTTATGCGTATGGTGGACGAAACCAGCTTCTCTCGACATCGCTCATAAGCTGTACGCACTCAAATATGTGTCGGAGTGTTTCTAAAACCTGCCAGAGTTTTCAAGCGGGATGAGCGTTGTTGCAGGCTATCATGCGGGCATAACGTCCCGCGAGTGCGACCATCAAGACGAGTCAGTAGAATAATAATTGTTATGAATCTGTTGAAAATGTTAGGTAACGAAACAACGCTTAAGCAAACGGGAAGTCTCGAGTTGCAAGATGAATCCAACGTTCCCTTCTTGTAGTCGGCGAATCGATGCTTGCAGCGATGCAAAAACATTCATCGAATGTCCTACACGCACCATCAAACGCCTATGATGATCATCGGCGGGTCCGGCGTTGTCAACACTATAGGAGGAGGAGGAATAAACTTTATTATAAGAAACCAGCAGGTTTAGGTGACCGGGCCCATAGGCCTCCCATGAGGGGATGTCAAGGGCTTGCCTCGACGCCGCCTCGTGGGCGGAGTGATGCAAAAATTATCATACGGTGATGTCGGCTCATTACGTCACAGGCTCCGAAAGTGGTGACGTTATTAGGCCGTCACATCGCGCGACCTCCCGTTATGCCGTCATCGTCCCTTTGTCAACGGTGGGCCAATCACAGATGCGCTGCAGAATCACGTTGGACAGACAAAGCCTCCAGATGGAAGCAACACGGTCGTTCAAAAAATAAGAAAGACTAGTGTGACTGTGTGACTGTCTCCTTACTGTCGGCCTTCGCAAATGCATAAGGGACCGCGGGACATTTCTGTCTTTCTTCTCCGCCAAAGCAACGCCCCAGCACTCTCGATTGATGCGTGGGCGCCGGTACTTTGTGTCATCAGCTCGGGTCTATTTCTCGTCGCGGCTGTCGTTGCTCTCTGGACAGGCGCCGCACAAGCGCTACACATTGGCCAACTACTCGCTGCGTCAGCAAGGATATAAGTGAATCACGTCGCTGCTACTCTTTTCCATTATAGTGTTCCTCACACTTAACCTAACCGCGTCTGCACAGCGACGAAGACAAAAGGGCAGGGGCCGTGAAAGGACAAGTCGGCAGAAGAGAAGAAATAAGGGCAAGTCCATCGTGTATCATCAATAAACGACCGAAGGCCGTAAGTGCCTACGTTGGCGTATATTGCATCAGCACTATTAGAAAAGCGTATAACAGCCAATCACTTTAAAAAGAATACTCATTGTTTTTATTAGATTTTCCTCAGCTAAAGTTCTCTTGAAACAGCAGCTGGTGTTGATCTAGAAAGAAAGAAATAGTAATTACAAGGCTACGTTGTCGAGTCCCCCACTGAACTTTTACCTTCACAGGTCTGGCCTGGCCCCGTCACGTTTGTGCCTTCACTGTAAGGAAAGTGAATCTCCGGAGCAATTCTTTTTCGCGTGCCGAAGATATAAAAAGCAAAGAAAAAGACTATAGAACCTCTGCAAAAGTTGACGGTGACTTTGTCAGTATCAGTAATTCTTTCATTTGGTGCGACAAAAATCGGTTTTAGCCACGCGTGAGCGTTTTCATTGCTGTATGTAACTTTTTTCGAGAGTACTAAAGAATCGTGTTTTAAATGAAACTTAATCCGGTTGGCCTATTTAGAGTTTATTTTTTTTATTTTGTTGATTTTAGTACTACAAAGTTTTATTTTTTTCTGATCTTTCGAGCTTATAATAATAATCTGCAATGCTTAAACAATTATATATCAAGCTGAAACTTCAATAAGTACATTGGTTTTCTAAACAAGGCACCGTCCGACTCATGGTCTATCTCCCAGGGTGGGTTGCGCCAAGATATTGAGGAACCAACCAACCAACCTAGGAGGCACACTGCTTTTGTAGACTTTTACGCCCGTCATCACTTCTTTTTTTCGTGCATCTTGAGCAGCGTGCGCCCGCCTTTACCGTCACACGTGTCGTCGTCTTCGAGGGTGGCGCGTGGCTCGTATTTTGGGAAACGACCCGACGTGTCGGAACCAGAGTGCGGCAGGCGGCACGCATCTTTTCTCATAAACCGACTCTGTGCGAACTGTTTGTTTTCCTTCGCCCGCTTTCGGAACAAGTACTGAGCGCTGAACTCGAGGCACAGGAGTGAGAGCACGGGGTGGCTTTCTCCTTACTCCTTGCCTGTGACCAGCACTCGCCCTCTATTTTATCTCCCACTTTCTCTCTTTTCTTGTCGCGCGCTTTTCGTGGAAGGCTCCGTTCGCCTGGCCCACACACGCGAGACGCTAGAAGCGACGGGGCCCCGCCCACCTCTTGGAAGGCGGCAAACTCAAACGAGGTGCCCAGTGGTTTCGCGGTTTCCTGTCCATTTAAGCATCCTGAGCGTTAGATCTTCAACACGAAGCAGCAACCGGTGTAGTAAGATCACAATCACAGACACCGATAAGGCGAGCCACTGACCCCACCTAATGAATGAAACAATATCTGCCATATTATATGTCATGTAAAACAAGTAGCAAGTGACCGAAACTTCAGCAATATATATTGCTGAAATTTCCCCAAACTTCAGCTTTCATATATTCCGAGAAGGCGCTTGACTCAGTCGAGACATCAGCAGTAATGCCGGCACTACGGAATCAAGGAATCTACGAACCCTACATAAACATACTGGAAGAAAACTACAGTGGATCCACACCCACCATAGTTATTGATAAAGAAAGCGACAGAATCCCAATAAAAAAGGTTGCAAGGCAGGGAGACAAGATATATTCAATGCTATTATTCACCGCGTGTTTATAGGAGGTTTCCTGGGCTCTAGATTGGGAACAGTTAAGGATAGGAGTTAATGGAGAGTATCTTAGTAACATGCGATTGGCTGATGACATTACCTTGATGAGTAACTCAGGGGACGAATTACAGTTCATGATTACTGAACTGGACATGTAAACCAGAAGAGCAGGTCTGAAAATTAATATTCACAAAACTAAAGTAATGTGCAACAGTCTCGGTGGAAAACAGCACTTTGCAATAGATGGAGAAACGCTGGAAGTTGTAAAGGAATATGTCTCTAGTTAGGACAGGTATTAACTGCGGAGCCGAACCACGAGAGTGAAATAACTAGAAGAATAAGGATGGGGTGGATCACATTCAGCAAGCATTCTCAAATCATGAATGGTAGTCTGCCACTAACCCTCAAGAGGAAGGTATGTAACAGCCGCAGTTTGCCGGAACTTACCTACAAAGCAGAAACCTGGTGGCTTACAAAGAGGGTTCAGTTTAAGTTGAGGACGACGCTGCGAGCGATGGAAAGGAAAATGATAGATGTAGCCTAAAGCGTCAAGAACAGGGCAGAGTGAGTAAGGAAACAAACCGGGGTTATATCATAGTTGAACCAAGTAGACGAAATAGACATGGGCCGGGCACGTAGCACGTAGGCAGGACAACCGCTGTTCATTGAGGGTAACCGACTGGATTCCCAGTGAAGGCAAATGCACGAAGGGGAGACAGAAAGTTAGTTAGGCCGATGAGATTTAAACGTTCGCTGGTATAACATGGCAGCAGAAAGCACAAGACCGAGTTGATTGGCGGACCGTGGGAGAGGCCTTTGCCCTACAGTGGGCGTAATCAGGCTGATGATGACAATAACGATTATGATATATCTGTCTATGCATACTCTCCTGGTCATTTCTGGTACTTGTGCAAAGATTGGCATAGCAAGGTATCAATGTCACGTACATCATGGTACCCCTTTTCCCTCATTCAAGTGTCGCTCATACCGGTGTGACGTCATCATTATCATCACCACTCATCATCATCATCATTTTCTAGTCACCGCGCCGGGCCTCTCGCGCAGCTCATGCCAAGAGCTCGACCAAGATGAAATGATCTCGCGCTCCTGGCGGTCTGGGCGCCGGTAGCTGCAACCCCTCCGCTTGGCCTGGACAAAGTTACTTTGGCCGCCTTCAAGTATCTGTAGTCCCTCGGTACGCCCAAATACTACTGTTCACGCTCTTCCGGCATGTGCCACACGTGATTCACAGTCGGAATCAACAGATTAGCAGCTAACATATACAGCGAAACGCAAGGTCAACGAGGCAACAGCGTGCAATAGGGCACCGCTGGTCCATTCTCTACTCCCGGCACAGGTTCCAGCATTAGTCTATTGATGATAACACAAAGTAAAACCAAAAACTTTTAAAATCGTTGAAATGCTACCCATAACGTTTCATAAGTTAGTTCCAGTTTCTCGGCTGTTGATGCCGGACAGTCTATGCCGAGCAAAAATTGTCTGGCACCGACTCTTTCGAGTAGTTTCGCTTTCCACATATTTCTGAGAAACGTGGCGAGGTTAACAAACGGTACAACGGTGGCGAGTGGCCGTTTGTGGGGAAGCGGCATCGTATAGGACGTCTCTGACAGGAAGCGGAGCCGACACTTAACCCTCGTGCAGAGCCGAGACACGGTATAGTGCTTGTGTACGCACGTCTACGCGATGCGAAGGTCCTATATGTACGCACTTGGCCGCATCTTATAATGGTTTCCATTCACGCAAGTCGTCGGCGCGTACGCGCACCCAGTAAGCCATTTTCCTTTCTTCCTTTTCGGGCGCCCACCATGTTGGGCGACGCTTTACAATGGCACCGTATTGTGCCCGAAATAGGCTCACGCACTACACTGGCGAGTACGGGAGTGCAACTCCTGCGGAAGTTATCTTCGCCGCAAGCTATCGTAAGTCGGCTAGCGTACAGCTGAAGTGCACGCAGTAGGGAAGACAGCCGGAAGAGAGATCGTTTCAATGACCGAACGGAAGGGGTAAGAGAAAAATCGCTTATATACTATAGTGTCTGAATGCACACAGGCAGGTATTTGTAATGATTATTTGCATTCACCACATCGCACAATGCGCCGGCACTCGTGTCTTTTGTTCTTTGTTTAAATTTTTGTGCTGAGCAGTTTGATAATATAATACCAACTAGCCCATTCCACACTTTACTTCAGCACAATGAGTGTTCAATTTAGAAAATGGAAAAAAAAACATGATCCGACGGGTGACCATGACCGATAGTGTAGGTATTCATTCTCTTAAGGTGCAAGAAGTGGCCATTTCAGCTTGAAAAAGCAAAGTTAAATTACTAGGTTGTTGTCCATTGGTAGAGGCGCTACTAGCTTCGTTTTCATTGTGAAATAACATCACGCTACTATGCGTTAAAGTTTGAATTCTACCGCTGTGCGGTCAATTCTCGTGCACCATGGTGATTTATCTCACGTAAGAATTTATGTGCATATATGTACAATGCCGCATCCTTCGCATAAGTCTAGTAAGAGAAACAGCCAGTCGCTTCAAGCGATAACTAATACTGTTTTAGGGAGAAAATAGGCTTAACGCAATATCCTATGAAAGTAACAAGAACCGTGACAAAAAGTCCAGAGGACGTCACTAACCAAAGCGCGGATCAATACATCACAAATGTGTGTACGAGTAAAGGTGAGACTTTGTCTTGTCTGTATTGGGCGATTCAATAAACTAATAACACGAAAGCTTGTCTATAACTGGCCTTAAAATGCATGACGGCTACAGTTTCAGACTCACAGGTTGTTTTTTTTTTTCTTCAAATGAAATGCCTTAATGCGACAAGAGCGTACTATATGCAACCGGGCATGCAACATATGCACTTTCTGATGAATTTGGACCGTAAACCTGTTCTGCCTGGTCTAAACAGTGTCATCGCTTCAGCGTAACTCTGAAGCCTGCATTGTACCTTACCACGCGTAGTAAAAAAAAATTTGGGACACGGGTGGGAGTGGGGTGGGGGGAATCAGTCAGATCAGTGTCCTATTTGTCACCCTTCGTCGGAACATGAAAATAAGTAAGGAATACGAAGCTAAATACTAACAACACTAACACGCCCAAGTATCCTTCTTGTTTGCATTTGCTCAGAAAAGTCAGTCTACTTACGTCGCACGAACGCACTCGGCGTTTTATATGCCCGCTATTTATGATGTATTCGCTCAAAGATATTTGTCGCCGAAAATAGTTCATTCCGTCAATTTGTATGACCTCACTCCTGCCAAAAGTGATGTTAACCGTTGCAACAATAAAATAAGGCACTGAATAAACGCATTCGCTTATCTCTTGACTGTTACATCAAGCACAGATAATGTATCGTACATTCGACTGAAAACTTCCCACGCTTCGGTGAAAGGTTCCTCTAACCAGACACTGCACAGAAAAGTTGCACACCGCCAGAGCAATGGTCATTCAATTTTCATCTTCCCGGAAACAAAGGAGAGTTTTCAGGCTCTTCATAACTATTTGTCCGGTACCAAGTGCTCTTCTCGTAGATAGTGTACATACTTTTAAATGGACCCATACCGACTTGCCCAAGCTCGGTTTCATTGGAGAGTCCGAGAGGCGTGACATCTTAAGATAGTTGCGTGTCGGTGTGAGCAAGTAAGCAACGTCACCTTGAAGCGTTTTATTTTTTTTTCTTCTCAATAATGTTGCGCCGGAACTAAACAAAAATGAGGAATCGTGCAGCCTTGCGAAAACCCGCAATGATAGTTTCTGGCTTCTGTGACCGTTCATTATAGAGAAATAGTATTATTATTATTGTAACAGCTAAACATCGCTTCCGCATTAATAAACACAGATATTAAGCGTCGATTAAGCGGATCGCATAAATTACCTTCGGTAAACCTGAAACTTAAGTTTGCAATGCTATAACTCATGACGCAGCCCTTCATCGCGGGCTGTACTGCACAATGAAGCTGCTTTTACCCTTAAATACCTGCCACGATCAGTGCTATACGTCTCTTCTGTTCACTTGACTTTTATGCTATATATGTTTCTTGTGTTACTTACATTTTGTTCCTCCTTTTCCATCTTTTCCGCTTTTTTTTTTAAATCATAACGCACTGAAATCTGTAAAGCTACATAACCGTACGACTGCATCGCTGAAGTAAAACTGGAATATGGATCAGTCAGGATTTTATATTGGCGACGAAAAACAAAAGCGATAGCTTCAAAAGAGTGAATTGTAAAAATGGGACAAGGTCCAAAAAAGGTGCATTGTTGTTGTTCCACAGTTCGCCTACGCAGGCAGCCGCAGAAGCAAAAGGATCCCTGTCCTTAGTCTCAGAACAGCGCAGCATGCAAGCTAACCGGGCCCTTGCGCACACCCCATCCCGAGAACAACAGGAAAATTGTTTTCCCTTCCTTGTAATTTTTTTATTCTTTCACTCCTTTTCACGTCGACTACCAGCGCCTTCTGTGTCCCGGCCTGCAAAGACGGGAAGCACAGGGCGTGTCTTGGCGGAATGCAATTAACTCGTCGCACGCAGGCAAACCTCAGGGAGCCGAACAAACGAACGCTGTTTAAACCAGCAGCAGCGTCCACCGTACCCAGTCCTTCCCAGTCGAATTACAGAGGCGAAGAACACGTGTGTGTGTGTGTGCCCGTCTCCGTATAGCCGCGCATGTCTTCGTTTTTTACCTTCCATATAAGAGAAAACCAGCTTTCACGAAGTACTGACTTCGACTGTGGTCCGATTTGGCTGTGTTTACGGCTTTTTTTTTTTTGCGTCGGAAAATTCCCACGACAGCGATTTCCCGGTAATATCGAGCCTCCCTTTTTCTCAAATGTGCATCCCAGCAAGAAAGGAGGCGCGTTCGCCGCTTTGCGGAAATGAAACCGCCGAGCTGTAGATGAGCCTGAGGAGTTCCCGACACTTTCTGCTCCTTTTGGAGAAGGTAAATCCAAGCGGCAGGCTACGCTACTTATAATCGACTGTACATACTTCCGTCGTCGGGACTTTTACGAACCGCGCCACATTGCCTCATTTCGGACAGTGACATCATTTTGGAAGACGTTCGCTATTGCCGCGTAAAGGCGTGCGGTTATTGCTTTTGAAGACCTCTCACATAAAAGTACACTCATGCACCTCAATGCTTATCTGACTACAACACTGACTTAATTGACAGACTACACAGACTTGATCAGACACAATGCTAACTTTACCGTACTTCTCTGCGCTATAACATCAACAAAATAGTGTTCAATTAACGTCCACAGAGTAACCTATTTTATAGTGTCTCGCACCTGAGTTTTTTTTTTTCAAAAAAAAAAAGTTGGTTGCAAATGGCTCAATGAAAGAGGGTCTTTTCCTATTTGGGTGTATTTTTGTTTCACTAACACCGACCATTGTACGTGCCAAAACCATGATGTGATCGTGAGAGACGCTGTAATGAAGGAATCTGGAAATTTTGATTCCCTGGGGATCATTAGTGTGCGCTTTATTCGAAGCACACGGGCCTCTAGCATATCTCTATTTCACGTTCGCCTGTATCATGCATCATCCTATGTCACGCTTTATGATGCCCTGCTCCAATTTTGATGACATATTAATGAAAATAGTCCGGTACTATAGAATCACTTGGACCCAATCTCCCCGATCCCGTTCTCACGTGTAGGGTAGCAAACCGGTTATCCTGGACTGGTTAACTTCCCTACCTTTCCAGCCCCCCCCCCCCCCCGCGGTGGTCTAGTGGCTAAGGTACTCGGCTGCTGACCCGCAGGTCGCGGGATCGAATCCCGGCTGCGGCGGCTGCATTTCCGATGGAGGCGGAAATGTTGTAGGCCCGTGTGCTCAGATTTGGGTGCACGTTAAAGGTGGTCAAAATTTCCGGAGCCCTCCACTACGGCGTCTCTCATAATCATATGGTGGTTTTGGGACGTTAAACCCCACATATCAATCAATCAATCAATCAATCAAACAATCAATCAAACAATCCCTACCTTTCCCGATGTCCACGATTTCTTCTCTCTCAATACCTTCCCAGCAATGACAGCAAGCAAAAAACAACGCGACGCAGCCGCGTAAACGTGCGTGTTGTGTAATCATACAATGCATAAAAATCCTTCGAAATAAAACTCTTACGTAGGAAAGTATTGCGTGCTGTCTTCCAAGCACTACGATCTTGATGCAAAAGCTCGTGCCGGCAAAAATTTCGATCTTCTGGCAGCACAAGCGCAGTATTTTACCAGAGTTCATGCAATCAGTCAAGATTTGGAACTATAAAAAAAAAGACAAGGAGTGTGTCCAACCAATGAGGGCTGTCGCTAGCATCGCTGGACTGGGAGCGCCGCACAGGAATCCTCGGGCGCCGCACAGGAATCCTTGTTTTGGGGCGTCGACCTTACTTCCGCTCACGCACGTGCTTCCGGTCGCAGCTCAGTGGGCTATTGCCTCGGCTTAAGCGCTGTTGTACCCGGTCAGCGTCTCTCGCTGCTAACGCTTCATTCAGCAGAACTTGGCTGTGTGAAGCTTGGCTCTTCGACTCTCTGCACAGATGACACGCGAAATCATTTGTACCGTGGTTGATACACAAACCCGTCTTATTATTATTATTATTATTATTATTATTATTATTATTATTATTATTATTATTATTATTATTATTATTATTATTATTATTATTAATGTTGTTGTTGTCGTTGTTGTCGTCGTCGTCGTCGTTGTTGTTGTTGTTGTTGTTGTTGTTGTTGTTGTTGTTGTTGTTGTCGTCGTCGTCGTCGTCGTCGTTGTTGTTGTTGTTGTTGTTGTTGTCGTCGTCGTCGTCGTCGTCGTCGTCGTCGTTGTTGTTGTTGTTGTTGTTGTTGTTGTATACGAGGCATCTAAGCCATTCGCCTTAAAGCACGCATGGGATTGGGTTTGGGTGCAAGTTATTAATGTTTTTTGTGTGTGTGTTCTTCACTACGGCGTTCTCTATAATCACATATTAGTTTTGGAATGCTCCAGAAATCAATAGACACACATGAATATCGGTGTTCCAAAGTATTCCTGCGTCTCATGCGACAGCATCGAACGCACGCGAGCCATCTGCTCGTGAACTTACACTGGCACAACGACAGTACGCGAAACTGGACTTAATGAAATGAGAACGTGAGCTTGAAAAATAAACTACACGAATACTATGAACAATTAGTAATTATAGAACTTATATTACCTGTACAACTGAATTCGTATGCATGCCTTTGCACGTTAAAGGAAAAATACAAAATTTAGATTGCGTCGGAGCGTGACAGACCATCTATGTTTGGGGGCGAGTGCAATAACGTTTACGTTCGTACGTGTGTCCACACGTCTCAGCAGCCCCGTCTATCCAGCATATTATGCAGCCGTGTAGCCATTAGCCAGCTCGAGCACAGTCGTGAAGGAAACAGTTAAACAGATTGTACACGTACCAAATACCATGCACTCAGCTCCGCCTGCGCTGAACACGCGTGAAACTATTCAGTTTACGTTTTCTCTTTCTGTGCAGTGATTCAGAGCTGATAAGCTCTCGCCGAGGAAGGCATAGCAGTAAATGTAAGCAAAAAAACTAAGACTGTTCAGGACGCTCTTACCCAAGTCATTTGCCGAACGAGAGGTCTTTAAAGGTTGCTCTGAAGATATTCGTTTCGGAGGAAGTGGGGTAGATTACATCAAGGTATTGCTGTGCAGTCATGCTTTGAAGAGGGTTGGCTTTATATAACCTGCATCACTTGGTTCTGTTTCATGGATATTCCGAACCAGAATAGCTTTGATGAGCGGACGATAGACCTCTAATATACCCTTGCTATACTCATTCTGTACTCACTTCAGGGACTGCAGAAGAGCCACTACTTCTAACTTCTTTATTCTCATGCAATTATTGCACCATGATGCTGCATTGATGCAACTAATAGGTTGACTAATTAACCAGTCTCATTATCTTAACATGTCCACATATTTATGTACGTATAAAATCAGATTATTGCTCTATTCTAAGAATAAATTCGTTTATGTAAATATGTGTATGCTATACATTAAGCACCACACTTGCCTAGGCTATCGGTAATCTTTCCGTTATAACTCCATCATTCTAAATCTGAACAGTAAATTTTAAAGCCACTCGGTTCTTGGCCAATCCCCCACAGTGGGTATGCGCCACTAACAATAGGAGAACAACAACAACAAATGCTGCAGTTCTCGTTTACACACTACGGAGTTTAAGAGCAGAAAAAAGAACTATTAGACTAGGAAACGTGTGGTACAACCAAGGAGGAATTTCCTTAAACCTTCTAGGGAGTAACTGCAATTCAATGCTCTCTAGAAGTCTCGTGGAGAAGCTAGAAATGAAAATGACTCCAGTGAGCGCGCGTAGTCGGTTGGTTGATTTCGTATTCGCGTCAAACTCTTGATATGCTATACAAGTAGCTTATATCGCATTATTTGGCTGAGTGAAATGTATGTCTAGTGTTATTACATGCGTCAAAGTAGGGACGCCGTTCGTTGAAAATGAGAACAAAACATGTGGTTTAAGTGCTGATATGGGCGACGAACAATGCGAAAATGCAAAACAGAGCTGTTCAAGCGTTGCTGCTCCAACAAAGAATCCAATCCTGCTCTCTCTGATCATCGAGTGTCTTGCTTTACGAAACGGTATACGAGTTGGATGGAGAGTGGCTGTACAAGCAGCAAATCTGACTTACAAGATAATATATTCATATATATCTTCCCAACTAAGTAATAATTATTGTTGCCGTTTAACGACCAGACACCACGTTCTGATTGTGATGGACGGCTCCGGAAATTTCTACCTTCTGGGGTTCTTTAACGTGCACCTAAATATATAATACATATGTGTCTTACGCATTTCACCTCCTTCGAAAAATAAACTCTCCATAATCTCTACGTTGCATTAGCTGACTAATAATAGGGTTCGGTCTTCTAAGAATTTCATATTGTTCTGTGACCATTATGATTAACATTATTCTATTGTTACGCTTTTTTGGGGTGTGTGTTTCTATGTGTCTCACATACACCGCACGTTACCAGAGCGTTGCCACGTAAATGTAGCCGCGACGACGGACATTGGTCTCGCAGTTTCTTCACCCCTAAAATGGTAGGACGTGTATGTGATCCTTATTACTTTATTGTTATTAACCTTTCTTGTTTCTTACACTTAGTGTAAATAAACTATATCTAAGTAGAGAAATAAGACGTTCAGAAGCCCTTTTTATGCAGCAGGAATGAAAGCAAGCGAAGGTTGGCATGTGTGTGTTTGACCTAGCACTCTAGTTTTTTTTTTTATTAGATTACACAAAGTTACCGCTTAACTTTTTCCTTGCTCTATGGTGAGAACTCGACACTCATCCACGTGCATATCAGCGCCACAACTAAGTTGCCCAGGTAACAACGATGGTCATGCGTTAACTGGTACTAGTAAATCTCTTAAATTTTATTTTAAATAGTATCTGGAATATTAACTATATTTATATCTTGCAGTATGAGGTACGCCGTAGCCGAAGGCTCCTGAAATTTTGACCACTTGGAGTTCTTTAACGTGCACCTAGGTACACGGGCCTGAAACAGTTTTGCCTTCATCGAACATGCAGCCGTCGTGGCCGGGAATCGATCCCGCGACCTGCGGATCCACAGTCGAGTGCCGTGACCACTAAACCACTCTGGCGGGGCGACGGTCATGCGTCCATATTTAGGTAACAATAAAGTATGACGGCGGGAGAAATAAAAAGCGACACTAATAAAAAATCCCACTGACATATCAGAAGCAGCTGATCACCGATGCCCAGAATGGTGAGAGCCATATTGATTGAAAAAACGACGAACACAAATACGCATCTAGCTGGTGCACCTTCAAATGCCGCATTACCGCCCACTTGCTAGCGCCAGATTTTTCGCGTACAACAATGCCACCGCCAGCACAGAAATCTGACGCTCATAGCAAGCTTTGCTTGAGAAAGGCAGCAAGTGATACGCGCGGACCAACAATAGTGTTCATCGCTTATACCCACACGGTCGCAAATGAAAGCCATTTTAGAGTCCGAATTTCATGCTCTTTTTTTTGTGTGAATTCATGGCCTGAAGTTCTACTGAACACCAGCGACTGCATGGAGGTGCACAACTGCCGACAGCGGGGCAACTCGAGCGGCGGGTTGCGCGTTGGCAATCGAGTATTAATGGCCGAGTCCCTCGGCTGCAGCTCCCGTTTCCGCAGGCAGCAATAATTACAACCCTCTCAATCAAACCCGGCTGGCCGGGGAATCAAGGAGCTGTCTTCTTCAAAGGGCTGCGTTCAGAGAGTGACTGATTGCTTCCTGGCGAGTGGAGTTCTGTCATCCAGCCGTTGTTTGAGTTTTCCTATTTTTCTCAGAAGTTCGTGCTAATTGTGGTAAGGGTCGAATAGATCTTTTTACCCACGCCTGTACTGTTGTTCTAAACTGTTTTGCTTATTTCGCTTTACTGCCATTGCGAACTATTTATTTATTTATTTATTTATTTATTTATTTATTTGATTTCAGTTCGTAGAAAACACGAAGACAGAGGAAACAAGGAAAGAACAGGCTGACAAATGCCACCTATAGGGGCAAAAAGCCTGCCTGCTCCTTCGGGAAGGGGAGGCATAGAGAAAATAAAGGAAGAAAGGAGAGAGAATGGGAAAACAAAAAAAGAGATGCTCATGGAATTTATTCGTTTGCTAAACGTTTGTTAACACGAATAATAATAATAATAATAATAATAATAATAATAATAATAATAATAATAATAATAATAATAATAATAATAATAATAATGACGACGACAAGAGCTTTCTTTACGGTGTGCGGGAAAACTTCTGAGATATTCTCACGTTTTTTTTTATTATTTCCTTGACTGTTTCAGTTGCTTTCGAACCACGATAGTATTTAGAGGTACGTCCCACAAGTTTTGTCACATTCGTAGCAGGCTTTCTTCCATGGTGAATGTAATTATCAGCCAGGTTCATACAAGTGTTTTGCAGGAAAATAAGCTCACCGAAAAACAAAATTTCACCCGCCTTTACCACAATAACACTTAATGTCGTTTCGCTACATGACTTTCTTCCCAACGCTTTTCATTGTCTCCGTGAAACTCACTAATTTAATTGTCACTGTTTGTTGTCATTGTCGCATTCCTGTCGCACTGCCTTGTTACTTCCATTGTATTCCGTGCGAACCTTGGCTCCACCATTATAATGTCATCGTAAAGTTTGGTTATGTTAATTGAGAACGAAGCTCTCCTTAAACGTCACTTCATTATCGTTTTTCCCCGTGTGCATGCCGTGTCCCATGCTGGCTCCTTCCACTCAAGCTGTAGCTGCAAGCGGAGCAGAACGCTTCCTTACCGTTTCCAGTCAATATTGCATGAAAGCGAAGGTAATCAACTACCCTGATTCCAACACCTGTAGCACCAGTCATTATTGCTCGTGATTCAGACAGAGGCGATCAGCAAGACATTTTGATGTCAATCTGAGGCATGGTTAAGCACTAGAATTGTGGCGCAGTGAAAAAAAAAGAAAGATACGACAGACAAGGACAAAAGCACTGGCGCGTACTTGTGATCTATCTTTAGAAAAATAGCCTCGATGCACTCAGATGCACAGCGCATGCGCAGAAGAAGATCAAAACCATCGTCGAAACCCATCGCCAAGAAAACCCGATGCGTCATTGTGCAACAGAATGAAAGGCTCACCTAGGCATGTTTCTTTTTTTTTTAATGCGAAGCATTTTTTGGCGAACTTCGGCGACTTCGAGCGTATCTATCTATCTAGCCGCCTACAACTTTTGGCTCTCCTGGCTGTTTCGATAATGGTATCAATACCAACCTTGGTATGACGTAACATGACAGTACGAAGAACATATTTCACTAATCATAACATGAAAATCATCATACGTATGTCATGACTGTCATGATTTACATTTTATGGTCTTGCAGCTCTTGCGGTGGTTTCGTTCACATGACATGTTGCAAAACTGGTATGGTATGACATGATGGTATGAACACAAGCCACAGACTTTAACATGAAAATCATGACATGCGTATCATGCAACAACATGACTACATGTCACGCTCATGATGCGCTGGCAGCCGTTTCGCTAGCTTCACTTATACCAAATTTGGTATTACGGGACGTGAATGGATGACGAAGGTATGATACATGTCTAAACATGATAAACATGAGATGCGTGTCATGTAATACCACGACTACATGCTACGCTCATGATGCGCTGGCGGCTGTTTCGCTAGCTTCACTTACACCAAATTTGGCACGATGGGGCGTGAATGGATGACGAAATATATGACTGGTGCAAACATGACAATCCTGACGGGCGTGTCATGTAAGAACATGTCAACATACCACGCTCATATAGCGCTCGTGGTCGTTTCGCTAGCTCCACATATACTAAATTTGGTATCACGTGACGCGAATAGACGACGAAGGTAAGCGACACATCCAAACATTATAATCATGACACGGAAGTCATGTACGGTATCACTTAACTCAACTTCGTAACGTTGTGCTGATTTTAAAATGACATATCAACCTTTCTCATTCGTGCTTCACATACAATCGATTCACACTGTAGATGGGATCTGCCAATTTTTTTAATGAGATGAACCTTAGCCACCTCTCGCGCAACGTTGCCATTACCCATATTCAATATTCTAGTCGCAGAGAACATCAATCCACACGTGCAGGTTTTACAGTGGCGTGGATGGTGTCAGCCAATCCTACTCGTCCCAGATATGGCATGCTCACGTAAGTGATCCCTAATGCATCGGCCAATTTGGCCCATGAGTACTTTGACAGAGCTTAGCGGAATCTGATAAACCAGACTCGCGGGCGTCAAGTTTGCGCCCCAGAGCCACCCCTAATTACGCAAATAAGATAAGAAGGTCAGTTCTTTTCTTCTTTTTTTTTTCTTCTCTATTCCTCGTTATATGTGATGCAGCAGTGATGGATGCCGGTGAAAGTGAGATGGGCGCGTTCCAAGGGCGTCGTTGAACGCTCGTCTGGCTTTTATGGCGCGTTGCCAACAAATGCGCCATTTTGACGCGTGCTGTCGCCCAGCGATGCCAGCCGGTACGGTTCTCGCTTACATCGCCCCCGTAGACAAGGCTCCGACACGGCCCTTTTCTTGTGTTTTCTCTCTCTCAAGACAGTGTCGATCGCTCTCCGGGTCGCTTGGTATCGATTTTGGAGTTCTGCCAAATACGGACCATTTACGGGCGTTTTTAGTCGCTGAAAGGGGACCCCTTATGAAGGGTCCGGATGAAGACAGTGGTGATTCGACAGGGCGTTGTTCGATGAAGTATGGGACAAATGCTCAAAACGCGCCACGGTATGGGCAGGTTCCTCTGTAGCTTGTACCTTGTCATGCTTGAGCACTCAAATTTTGGAATATAGTTACGCATAGCCTAGGCATCTATTATGCACCTCATCTTTGTTCGAGCATAAATCAATCATCATCGTCTATTCGGCTGATAATCATCGTCGTTTTTTGAGTGTGCGCTTCGTCACAGGATCTGTGACGCTTGTTCGCTTCCGAGTTTACGACCAAATAAACGTCGTCACGACCGAGTCGTCATACGTGGTAGAGTTGCGGAATCTGCATTTTAGGCAAATTTTGATAGCCCATGTGCAACCTATGCTTTTTATCGCATTAGACATATAATTATGAGGCGCATAAAATATCGTATCATTATGAGGCGCCCCATATAAAGGACTGCTCCAGTAATTTACACCGTCTAGCGTTACTAACGCGCGCTGACATCTTGCCGTATGCAGCGAGCGTCTAGCAGATCACCTCCATCGAGATGGTGCCGGATCAAACTTAGTTAAACCTGGATAGCCTCGTTAGGAGAGCTAATCAACCACACTCTTAAAAAAGTTGGTAAAAAGGTAGCAACTGCAAGCAAGTAGGTAGTAACTGCAGCGGTTACTACCTTTCTTTGACCGTTACTACCATTTTGCTACCTTTTTACTACCTACGCTGGTAAAGAGTTACTAGCTATAACCAATACTAACTTTTTGCGACTTCGTTACTGCCTACATTAGTAAACAGTTAGTAAATGAAACGAAAAAGGTAGTAACTGCAGCCGTTACAGCCTTTCATGCCCCGTTATTACCTCTCCTCTACCCGGATTTTGACTATCTAATCCAAAATAGTGTGTGACTGCTATTCTGATAATTTATGAGAGGAATTGTTTCGACGTATTATAATTAAACTGAAACATGAAGCAGAAGGTATTTATAGATAAAGAAAATACATTGTGTTTCAAATCATGCAACCGAGATATGTAAACGTCATTCTGATATTGTCGAAACGGAGAAGTACAAGTTAATGAACCATAAACAAGTGCTACACGCGTCGTAGTAGACAATTACAACAAACTTAGTAAATACAGCACATATTAACAAGACCGACAGATCAAAATAACCAGACAGTCACATATAGCCTCGAGGAACGTCGCAGTTAATCCACTGAGGCGTCTCCAAATATTATCATTGTTTTGGCGCGTCAAACCGCCAAAACGATTATTCCCATGCGGACCTGAAGTGCGCAGCGTCGCTGATGCAGACGGTGGAGGCTGGAAGGTGATTCCACTGCACACTGGTCGTTGGGACAAACGAGTTCAGGTAGAGGTTTGTTCGGGAGTTTGACACACCAACTTTTAACGGATGATCAATGCGGGATGACACGTATGATGGAACTGAAAAAAGGGATTGTTTTAAGGTCTGATTGGTGTAAAATATTTTATTGAAAACACATAGGCGGGATATCATACGACGGGTTGCAAGATCAGGTAGTTTTACTACTTGTTTCATGTTAGTGACACTGGATGACCGGGTATAATCAGAGAGAATGAAACGAGCGGCCCGATTTTGGATAGCTTCAAGCGTGGAGACAAGATTGGCAGAATGTGGATCCCATACAGAAGAGGCATATTCAATCTTCGGCCGTACAAGGGTTTTGTAAAGCTGCAGTTTTAATGAAGTGGGAGCTCGAGAGAAATTTCGTCGAAGGAAGCCGAGCATGCGGTTCGCATTATTGCTAATATATTCAATGTGCGAGTGCCACGAAAGGTTATCTGAAACCTGAACGCCCAGGTATTTGTAGGTGGTAACCGATAATAGAGGGGAGCCATTCAGGAAATATGTGTTTACAGGGGTGCGCTTGATTGTTCGAGTTAACCTCATATATTTGCACTTGTCGACGTTTAGTTTCATTAGCCAGGTGTTGCACCAGGCCGAAATTGTGTTAAGGTCGGTTTGAAGTTGTGAGGGATCAGAAGGTTCACATATATTTCTATATATAACACAATCGTCAGCGAAAAGACGTATTGATGAGGTTATGGTATCAGGAAGATCATTAATATAAATTAGGAAGAGAAGAGGCCCCAATACTGATCCCTGAGGGACACCAGATGTAACAGGACAGTGAGGAGATTCGTTATCATTAACGGCTACATATTGAAAGCGATATATTAGTCCTGATATATTAGTCCTGTGGATCATTCAAACGCACTGAGAATGAATTTGGTACTTTGTTTCGACCGCTGTCATAATGCCTTTTTGTAGCCATTTTATCATGAATAAATATAACATATCATTTTCTATAAGTGAGCTTATTAAAAGTCTTGTGCTACGTCACCAAGCAAACGTAACCAGGTAGTATAATATAGTGCTAACGATTTATATTTGTTAAAATTCATCGAGAAACGGAAGTGCTCCCCTGTGCCAGATATGCTCCTGGGAAGTAGGGGCTATATATACCGCACGCATACTTCATTCTACAAGTATACGTAAAAAATAGTGAACTTGTTTTGTCTATGTATTCTTCGCATTCATGGCACACCCCACATCTTACCCTAAATATGTCTAGTTATAAGACATTGATTAGCCAACATTATCATTAGCATAATATGCCAAAATGAATGAACTGGGTAGTATCGGTTACTACTTTTTTCTTAAAACCTTCAATGTTACTACCCATGGGTGGTAACAGCTAGGACAGTAACAGCTACTAACTCCTGGTAGTAACAGCAGAGGTAGTAACTATTACGACCCTAGCCGTTACTAACTGCACTTACTACCAGGGTTGTAACATATGTAACAAACCATTACTACCCCAAAGTTAGCAAGTACTACCACCTTTTTTCTAAGAGTGCATTCATAAAAATCGATCTGACCATGTGCACTGAAGATAAACGAGATCAGTGTGGTCTGTTGTGAACGCATACCCTTTCTCTTACACCAAAACGCGTAAAGAGGCTTCCACTCTCTTTCTACTACGCGGAATAACTTATCGATTTCGAACGAATTCGCACGTCCGTCTCGACCTCAACGCTAAAAGCATCCGCACTATAAAGTAATTCTATGATAAGTATAACAATAGGTTTGTAGACGGTGAAGTTACAATTGATCATACTTGAGAGACGCGCTATGAATGTCAGACGTGACCGCGGGTCACCTTCAGTATTCACTTGGCAACAATGGACTCTTCACCAAAATCGCTTTGCGCAAGGACGCAGCGAGGTCCCGGAGCGAAGAAAGGCGGCGGAGCGTGCATAATCTCGTGGATATCACATTTTCTTTTCTCTCTCTGTACTTTTATTCTCTCTGCCCAGTCGCTGGAGAGCATATATGTATGTATGCCGAGCGCTCCGGAGCGTTCCTATGGCATAGTCCTAGGTTAGGCCGACATCGGCACTCAATGGCAATCGATAGCGGTCGAGGCCAGTCGAACGAAGCGATCGTATAAGGACCGTCTTTCGCATGAAGGCTCTCCCTTTCGCTGGCGTGCCAATGAGATGTGTGTGTGTGTGAGAGAGAGGGAAATTGAAAATGAGGGGTAGGGTTTTGTCGTCTGCATTCTCGTCGCATCGCCTATAGTCCAGCCAGAGATGAACAAAAGGAGAATAGAGCGTTCGTCTGGGTGGCCCATCACCTTCTTTACTATACGCAGTCTATGCACCCTCTTCCTTTTTTTTCTTCTCTATTTCGCCTTTTCTAGCCTAGCTGTCGACCGGAGTTCTGACCCAGTCTGAGTGACGGGGCGAGCTGGCGCGGGCGCACTCAGAGCTTTGATGGCCCTGACGGGAATTCGGCTGGCACACGTCGAGTGGCCCCGTGTAATATAGTATGCACATTCACCACCCCTTCACTCCCCACCCCTTCGTACTACGCTCGAGATCACACTTTTTACCGTTTTTTTTTTCTACTTTCCCTCGTCCCAGTCGAGTTTACTGTGCGACGGGACGGGAGAGCGTCCATTCCGGACTGCGCATGCAGCGAGGTCTTGCGGGGTACCGATTTCGGTAATCCCGCAGGCTTACACAATATTTGTGCGGAGCAAGCGCAGCCAGTCTTCGTAGCACAGATGCCAGATTTACTGGTGAATGCTTCCGCAATGGTTACGGTGCTCAGCTGCTGACCAGAAGCGCACGGTTTCGTTCCCAGTCACAGGGGCTGAGTTTTCGATGGAAGTGAAAATATTACAGGCTTGTTCACTTCAGTTATAGGGTAGGTTAAAGAACCTCTGGTGGTCGAAATTCCCGGAGTCCTCCTCTACGGAGTGGCTTATAACCATATCATGGTTATTGCACGTTAAGACACTAGTGTTGGTATTAGAACTTGATGGCAAGTGATTAGGTTCTTCGTGAAGAAGGAATTATTTGGTTTTTACTTGCAACGGCACTGTAGACAGAATACTTTTTTTGATCGTATCTTTCAGAGGTATTCTTCAGTGTAACTTTGCGGCCTCTTGGAATCAAATGGGACGTCGCGCAGATCCTGGATGACCAGAGGACCGTAACGACGAAGCTACGAAACCTACGTACTTTCTTCAGTTGCGCAAATACAGTTCTGTGGCGTGGACGAATCCGCAAATAGATTTATTTTAATGACGACCTTGCTATCTGGCACTCTTGAATTGGTAAGTTGAAAAAGAAAGTTCTTGTTTGGCGTATAGAGAAAAGTGCTCGCAACCTTCGTCTTAGCGTCACGTCTCCTCTACAGTGCCAGATCACGCCAGGTACTCACCGAGAAAAAAAATAATCAAAGCGACCACACGTAGCCGACGCACGATATGAGTAGTTGTCCGGTACCCCAAGGCGGGGAGGAAAGTCTTTCCACCCAAATCGGGAGCTGTACTCGCAAGAAGCCCAGAACGGCTTCATCTCCAGCCACTGCACACTGCGTGCACCTCAAAACACATCCCACCCTTCAGCGGCCCCATCCTTCTTAGTAACTCTCCGGTTCCTCGTCCCTCTTTTCTCTTTGCCAGCGGTCTTCTGCAAGGCAGTATCGATTTCGGTGTCGTCTTGGCCGAAGCCCGCATGCCTGCAGGCCGGGCCACCGACGTAGCCAGGAAAAGAAAGTGAGGAGGACGGGGATCTTTGAGCTCTGCCATCTAGGCACGGCGGCGGCGGCAGCTCAGTGAGAAGATCCCTATGTCTCATATCGACGTATACGCTCCAAGACCCCGGGTCAGCTTTTCGTCTCTTTTTATATATTTGCTGCATTCGTGCCCGAACTTTCTTTCCCTGTCCACGAAGGAGACGGTGGTTCGGCCTACACGGCCGAACGAATTCCGTACCCTTTGACTCTTCTCCTCCGTTCCTTTTTCTTCTTATCCCACTAGAGCGATATATACATAGGGCGACGACGTTCATGCGGTTCATCTGCGATGCGCATCTGGGGCGCCGTAAATCATGCGCATCTGGTGCGCCGTAGTGCAAGAGGGCCTCGGGCGACTGATGTAGCCAGAGCGCCAACATTGCGCGGCACCAGCATTAAGTACACAGATGAGATTGCAAGTGTATACGTGCGCACGAGACTAAATTAATTTTCCTCAGTGTACCACCAGATAACAACGTGAGTAGAGCTGCGATATCATTTCGAGTTAAGCAATACGATAATCGTCAGTAATACTTTTTCTCGGCATTTCAACGGAAGCGTTTGCCAAAATATTTTAACAAACATTGAAGACGGACGTGTATGTGTGACACACACAGTCGCCTTGTGGTACTGTTTCTCCACCGTCCACCGGAAATGACTGGTAGACCCCAACTTTATGGAGCTCTCCTAATGTTACAGCCTTATATATTTTGCGCCATGAGTGCAAATTAGAAATATTTATGAGAAAAGCATTGTCTCAAGAAAGAGATAATTTTTTGTTCAATAAGAGTTCTTTTATTTACAAAAATAGATTTCTGTGAATGAAATAGTTCAGCGATAGTTAAGGATATCTAAAATATTTTTCCTTTCATTGGTTATGTTTTCATTGTGAAGGCAAAGAAGCAAGAGCGTTTCCTAGCAGTGAAAGTCGAAAGACCTGCCGATTGCGTAATTGAAAGCTGCGTGTAAGCGTTAGCAACCCCTATTTAAAACCCGATAACTACTCGGTAAATCAAATCCCCTTGCAGTGCAGAACAAAGGACGGCAACACAGTGTAGCAGTGTGCTGTCAATTATGGTGGTGGTCGTCACATCCAATGAAAGTCGAGGTCTTATAATCACCCCTAACTGCACAGTTCGCGCAGATATAATCGTGCCTTCCAGAAAATCATAAAAAATACACAAAATTTGACTAAACTACAACGAAAAATAATTTCAATATCCCTTCTTACGGTGACAAGAAGTAAAAAAAAAACTCTCGAAACACCAAGATATCTTCTGAAGAAACAACGCTATCCTTCATTTCGCACGTGACGCGAAATGAAGGATCGGCGCACACACTTGTGGTCCGCACTAGTAATAAAAAATCACCACAGCGCGCATAAAATTTCGCCGATGCCACAAAAATGGCGTTGCTGGCATTCAAATCTATCGAACCAACCTCGCACTTGCTATGCGGTACTATTGGAAATCGCGCAGGATCGTCCCGTCTGGCATCTACTCATGGAAACACTACCGGCGTATATGCAAGAGCACCATCATTGGCAAGATGGACTCGTGATTTAGGAACCTAAACAGCGTCAATCGATTCCTTCTTCATGTGACCGCACATTCTGTTATTTGAAGAAACTCGGCATTGGAAAAAGTCGTTTCTGCAAAAGGAAAATCAAATTACATACTATCGATACATCCCCGCGTCGTCAATCACCATCTATTTCCACTTTACAGCGGTTTGCAGACTGACCGTCGCCTTTACATGAAATGATCTCCCACGTATGTGCTTCGTGCTATAAAAAAAGGAATACACTGCTGTATGCACATTGCGCAGCGAATCGACAGCTTTGTGTCGTTTTCAAAGTGATATACACGGAAATGATAAGTTAACGAAGTAACGAACCTGTGATGTTACTTATGACGAAGGCCCCGTTCATCATCGTTCAGTGCTTCGAGCTGCGCATGAAGCCGTGAAGCCGATTATTCGCCATGCGCAGTGGCATTCTAGCCTGGGCGCAGCAGAAAAGCTCCCATGCTTTCACTCTTGGTGAACAAACACTATACAACCAAACCTGACGTGGGCTACAACAAGCGATATCACACCTTTTTTTTTGCCAACTAAAGTATTAGCCAAGATCTGCGAAATCGCAGAGAACATTTCTCTTACCGGTCGATACACAAATGCTTGCTCACCGTGCGGCGGCTTTGGCACAAACGTCTTCTGGGAGGGTGGAAGGTGGCAGCTAACCTGTATGTATGTTCGCGTACGCGTTTGTTTGTATTTGTGCATGAATGTACATACAGATAAACTGAAAATTTCAGAACTGAGTGGGTTGACTCCCTAGAGCCACCCTCTCCTTTGACTACGCCAATATCACCGTGAGCTTAGCTTCTAAATTGCAATAGTTTGCAACTAGAGGGCGCGGTTTAGATTACGGACTGTTTTTTGGATTACCGACCGAACACATTTAGATGAGAGCGACATGCAAAAGCACAAGTGTACCTATACTTATTTTCACGTTAAAGAATACACGAAGATCGAAATAAGTCCAGAGTTGCCAACGATGCGACGTGTCTCGTGAGCATATGTTATTCCCGGCATGTAAAACTACAGAATTTATCATTGATTTAGGCGAATGAATAATATATTAGAAGCATCTTAAAATAAAGGTAAAAAACGTTTTCCTTTCATCTTTTCCTCGCTTGTGCTCAGACTAACACTTTTTGTTAACTTGCCTGCCTTTTCTTCATTCTTTTTTTTTTCACTTTTTCTGAGACGAAAAAAATCGCGTTATGCTTGAATAACCATGCCCGCTAACGCACACACACACTTCATTTATTCACATCACATTGTACTGCTTCCAAGCTACACTTACGTCTTTCAAGTCTCTGCGACTTCGCCTTTCCACGAATAGCCGCTCCGCTTCTCGAGCGGTGTATCCTTTGTTCGCGGCAACGTCCAAAGCTTTTAGGCTGATGGCACACCGCCAAAGCGAACCATCGACGCACCTTTTGAAGACAGTCTTGTTAAGACAACGGGTCCTCCTCTCACTACTGAAAGGCGTGCCTCGCTGCATCGGTGCTCCAAAAGAGTCATCCTATATTGTGGCTGTATAGCGAACTTGTGCGGCTCGTGGCCAGCGTGATTCCTGAAAATTCCTTTCTTTATTTGTTTTGCTTGCTCTTGCGCTTCTGCCCTAATCCTTGAGGAGGATGTTAACTAAAAGCACGTGATTTAAGCTGCATTTCGTACAAATAAAACCAGCTTAGCGGTATTTCCATGGTAATGCAGGCGCCGTTTTCAAGGTGAATTTTTCACTGGTGTGCAAGCTTTTCGGGGTTTCCTGCGAACTACAGGCCTGTCTGAACGAATCTGAGTGAAACACTCTCGCGTGTGTGTGTGTGTGTGTGTGTGTGTGTGTGTGTGTGTGTGTGTGTGTGTGTGTGTGTGTGTGTGTGTGTGTGTGTGTGTGTGTGTGTGTGTGTGTGTGTGTGTGTGTGTGTGTGTGTGTGTGTGTGTGTTTGTCTTTCTTTCTTTCTGTATTTGAGTCAGTTTTGTTCCCTTTGTTGATAAGCCTTTCCTTTGTCGATAAGCATTTCCAATTATTTATATCTCATGCCAATTTACATAAAGCAGTCCTAGTTTTCCAGTGCTGTGACCATATCCCATTGTCACGCGGTCGGTAATGCACTGCTGCTTCCGTTGTTAGCTAAAGCTGGCCACAAGCGTTTTAATAAACATTGTCTAGGGCTCAGTTGATGCTCAAGCCATACAAGCCCTCAAATTGACGGCTAAATAAAATTACAACAGACTGCGTGCTTCGGGGTGACCGAGCATTGAGTGTAGGACTTGCCGCTGTCCCAAGCACCACCGTGAGTTGCCCACGGAGCTTGCGTGAATAAGCAAACAGACAAGTTTAAGTATCTCTCCGCCATTCATTCCGTCTATCTCCCTCCTACTACTTTCTTTACACAGTGCACTCTAAGAAAAAGAGCCATTTGATTCGTTTTTGCGTGTCTTGGAATGCCCCGTAATGGCTCCCTTTATGAAGAGTCAACGAGAACTCCCGTTGGAGATCATAATCTCTCTTCGGAAATCGTGGGACATGAAATCATGTTAGCGGGACTCTGTAAAGAACGTCATTACGTGGTAACTCAGGACTCAACAAAAAGAGTAACGCACACTTTTTTGGTTAGTGTAGTGCAAAATAAATACCTACGAGCGTTTCTTTTCATTACAGTTTCTTTTATCCCTCTCTCTCTCTTAAGTTTAAGACACGCTGACCAGACACCCTCACCAACCACTCCTTTCTTACTTTCTTTTCATTCACAAAACACCTGTTCTCTCTTCCCTCATACAATTCGTCGCAGCACCCCTCTCCCCCCTCTTTCACATCCGCGTATCCAATGTGGCCCTCTCCCTCTCCTTCGTTCGTATGGAGCAAAGGGTACAAAGCGTAGACAAGCTAGCGCTAAAGAATGAAGTTCTGTTCTAGACTTGAGCACATGTCTGCTTGTCGATACATAAGCTCGACGCAACCCCTATTTATGGATTTTAAAGACGATAGTCTTTCTTTCTTGGGGACCTCCAACGCAAAAATTATCATCTGTCTGTCTGTCTGTCAGTCTGTCTGTCTGTACATTTGCGAGTTCGTCCGTCTTTAACGATACCCCAAACGGCCAAACCCATCCACAGCGCCCACCAATATTGCTCAAAATTAAGCGTTCATACTTGTACGATTGTCAGTTAAAAAGCCATGATTGCGCATTTCTGAGGCACCATAACAACACGTTAATATTCTGTATGTGTGTCTCTTTACTAGAAAAGGTATACATAAGTAATTCTAAGGACCATAGCGTTTATTACGCTGCACTGACAATGCAACGCTTGCACAAAAGGGCAAGTGCTTCCAACGGTTTGCTAAGACGACATGACGGTGGCACCTACCCATCGCCTTGCGTTCTACATCTTATCGCCTCTGAGACGGGCGCGCACGCCGCGCGCTTCGTTTTCCACGATAACTGCCAGATAGTGCTCATATCTCACGTGTGACGTGAGGATGCGCTCGTTCGCCTCCGCTGCACGCTCGAGGCACTCTAACGCAGTGCCTCCAGAATACCATTCACCGATTTTCTCGCGCATAACATCAAATAAATCTGTTCTCACTCACCCCAGACGCAAGACTATCGTCTTTCAATGACATTTGCAATGTAACTTGCAGATGCGGGGCCAGTTTTCATTTTTTTTCAGCGCGAGCATCCATCATCCCGCTCCTGCCGTTATTTTCTCTTTTCTTTTTGATGACCAGCATATTGAAATGTTGAATGTCTATTCTCAGACTCGTATGACAATGGTGGAGTGCGGGACAGGTAAGGTGAAGGTGTAAATGGCATTGCGTGATGGCCTCCGCACCCATCGGATGTTACGAGGGGCGTTGCGTCGGCCCACTTGCGTGACGTGACGGCTCCGGGTCGTCCAGCGACATTGTGTTGCGGAGACTCTTTATGCCCGCGGGGTCTGCGGTGAACGCCCACAGCGCGAGCCACGCGCATCGCTTCGTGGCTTCGCGATGCTCGCTCGGTACGCTCAACGCGGGAGACTACGCGTCTCGAACGCACTCTGCCGGGGACGTTGTCGATATATCCGAGATCGATGCCGCACGCACAGTATGGGGGCGTTGGTGGGTGCGTTTTCCTGTCGTTATCTTTCTTTTTGTGACCGGACGAAGAGGGGCGAAGAAAGGGTGGCGCTACTCCTTCACTTCTCCCCTTTTCCCTCTTCCGTACCCACCTCCTTCCCCCGTTGCTTCCTTCTTTACTTCCTGTCTCCCGGCCACTCGATCTCTTGGCGCAGAGGCAGCACACCGTTCGAGTTCCGTTCAGCTATGGATCCGCACGGTGGTCTTGTTTGCCTGTGCTTCCTCGGTCGAGCATCTCAATTGTTTGCTTACTTGTCCGCTCCCAGGCTTGGCTTGTCTCGGCTGCGAGTGTTTCCGGCATTTCTTGATAGCGGATATCCAAGCTTTAAACAGATGTTTTTTTTTTCTTTAATTCGTCTTGTCCTATACACAACTTCTTCAAATTAAGCGTGGTATTTTCCCAGAAAACTGAAAACAAAATTTCCATTTTTCGTGCGCTTACCAGCAAGCCCGTGAAAAAACATACAGAATGATCATTGCAGAGGACAGTAATGGCGCAAATAATCATTCCATTTTAATTATATCGGTCAAATTAAAACCGCGGAGTGTAAAACACATGAGCGAGTGACGTGCATTTACGAATAAGGGTACGTATACGTAACCCCAATCACAAGCCACGCGCGTGAATGCAAAGACCCGATGAAAGTGGCCAACAGAGTTAAGCCTTTTTCCGCGAGGTTAGATAAAAAAAATCTTTGCACGCCCATTCAATTCCAATTCTCGAAAAAGAATGCTGTCGGTTTTGTCGTCTTATCTATTAACTAGAGATTCCAGTTTAGTTGACAGTGTATAAGAGGTAGTAACTATATATACGCTTGGTGCTTGTAAGAGGCGGAAGATTGCAGAAACTGACGGAAAGATAGCGAGGTTAGTCCATTCTCAAACCGGTTGGCCACCGCGTGAAAAGGAGAAAGGGGTTTGAAATAAAACAGCGAGAAGACCACGTGTAACGTCACATGACTCATTTCTTCGTGATTATTTACAACTGTCTGTTGATGGGACTCACGCTCTCTCTTAATACCTTTGCCATAACGCCATGGCGCATAGCGATCGCTTAACGATGATGACACGGCGATTTCCCACAAGGACTTGTAGACCCGCGGCAGTTTCCCCTCGTCGTCTCTCAAGCGTTTTCCTTCGAAGGGTGAGCTAACCACTCGATTCTGGGACGAAGAACAACGCGGTTCGTTGACGCAGATGCAGACGCTGAGCTCCAGGCATTCTCTACGGAGCAGGCACGCGTGCTTTCGTGGCGCACAGGAAAGCAGCGCTGCCATCGATCGGCGGCAAAGCCGGCCCACCACATCGCGCTAGGAAGCCCTCTGTGCCGATTTTGTCGTGTTCCGCGAGCCTGATCCGCTGCGTATACACGCCGCCTGCGGCACTGTCCGTTCTCTCGGCGGTTCATCCTTCGGAAACTCGGCACGCCGGACACCCCTTCCCATCGCCCACATCTTCTTATCGGCACTTCCTGTAACACTGCTCGATCATTTCTCGAAGAGGTGCAGGTGCCATTTTTGTAATCTCACCTTGTGGAACAGTTGGTGGAGTAGTTTGGCGATCGAACTCCAAGACGAAAGACTGTGCAGAAAGAGCTGACGATGATTGCCAACAGTTATTTGCACAAAAATACCGCATGAATGAGACTTAAATGAACTGAATTGGGAATATCAGAAAAAGCCCGAACGTTTTGAGAAGACTATTCGCTTTACTAGAAGTGTGGTGTGCCTGTGGGTGTGTCTATTTCGTCTATTTCTGGCAGACCGTTTGATGAAGTAAATTCATGCAGAGATAACCAGTTAACGAACACAAGAGTAGCGGTACTGCAGCGTCATGGTTCTACCCTTATATAGGCCCATTCGAGATATATGCCGTCTCCAGCGAAAAAAATGGTGAGGGGGGGGGGGGAGTCAAAATGTGGATTGTGGGTGGCACTTTTATCTACAGCCTATAAAATGGAAGCGAGAAGTAAGGAATTGTTAATAATAATTATTGTTGGCGTTTAACGTCCCAAAACTACGATATGATTATTAGCGACGCCACAGTGGAGGGCTTCAGCAATTTCGACTTCCTAGGTATTTTTTTAACCTGCACTTAAATGTAATTGCACGGCATCGAGCATCTTGACCCCCGTCAAAAATAATGCCGGAGCAGCCAAGATTCGATTCCGTGACTTCGTGGTCGGCAGTCGAGCCCCATAAGATCTAGACCACGGGAGTAGCGCAATCAAGAAAACGTAGTTGATCTCTCCGTCATAGGAATCGGTATAACACGAAAGTAAAACATGCCCTTGCCGAGGTAATGAACGTTTACTGTAAATTAATATAGGAGAGTCTTCACAATGTGTGTTGGTGTTTGGCAGCTATAGCACTGTTTAACGTCAATGCGCCGAAGTTTACGCCTGGTTGTACATCTTCATCCCGGTGACTGCCGTCCATGGTCAATGGTTAAACAAACCCTTGTGTTATATTTAGATGCCAATGGCGATAGCGTAATAAGAGGTGTCATAGCTATAAGAGCGTCATATATTGTACGCAGATGTTCGGCTACTGTCGCCATTCCGCGGCATGGTAAAGTTTGACTGGACACCACGGCCGAACCAGAGAAATCCGCTAAGCGGGTCATGCCACCCCTGTTGTGCGGCCACGGCTTTTCTCATTGAGAGCGTAAGGGGAGAGAGAGAGATAAAGATGCAAGGAAAGGCAGGGAGGTTAACCAGACGCACATCCGGTTTGCTACCCTGCACTGGGGAAGGGATAAAGGGGAGAAAAGAGTTTGCAGAGAGATGAGAAGGGTAAGGAGGAACGTGATACCAAAGCAGGGTAATTGAGGTGGGCGTCCGAGAGCTATTTTTAGTTGGATAGATTCTATGAACCAGAACAACGCCTGAATCATGGTCCTGCTAGGGTGTTCACAAAATTCCCTTACACTGAAAACGCGCAGAATTGAAAGGACGCGCCACAACATGCTTTGCAGGTGATAATCACGGAGGCCGTAGTAATGATGAATTACTTTAGTTTACCGCTACAGGAGGGAAGCACTACCCCGCTGACCAAAAGCTCTGTAAGAGGAAGCGGTGAGATATAAAAGGCGAGTTTGTAAAGCCGCTGGACTCTGTGAAGAAAAAAAAAATGTGGCCGTGGCGCAGTGGATAGCGTGCCCGGAATATGTTGCTGCGGACCGAGAGGTTGGTGAGTCAATGCCCGTTAACGGCACATATTGTTCTATGGTTTATAATCACCAACATTTTTCCGGCTTCATTTCTGTGACGTAAATACGTCGCTGAAGTATTCCTGAACCCCGGCATAGAACACTATTGTGTTAAAATAAAGCAGAAAGCAGATTAAAGCAACGTGCGGAGTGGCCGTCCGGACGTTTACCACCACCATCGACTAGGCGAAGAGCTCAGGTATAGCTCTTGCATATAAGCATAAGGGGGAGCCATGCTATTTATCTAGGTAGTTGATGTGGTCATATGTGTTCATCATTTAATTTATATGACAGTAAATTAGACTACGCATTGACAATTCTTGGCTACTCTGTGATTACACAATACAAGAAATCAACCCGTACGCAAACTAAACTTATGTTTCAAACACAAACTCACGCTATAACACTATTGCACACTGAATTGCTCAGGGAACACAGAGCAAAAAAAAATGGAGATAGTTCGACGCACGCACAGCGCTGCTCTCTCCTTGCTCTTGACTGTAGCAGCTATGTGCTTGCGTTGCCCTTCCTTGTCACCGTATTCTTTTGCACTGTGTTCCCTCTGGTGTTTCATCACCGAGCCCAAGCTTCTACACTGAATAGAATGTAGCACTACGCTCACAAGTGAGCGTCAAGGTGGTCACACGCCGCCATTACACCACGAGGACAATGAAGAAACTGTAGCGAATCAAGAATGATTGATATGTGGGGGTTAACGTCCCAAAACCACCATATGATTATGAGAGACGCCGTAGTGGAGGGCTCCGTAAATTTTGACCACCTTGGGTTCTTTAACGTGCGCCCAAATCTGAGCGCACGGGCCTACAACATTTCCGTCTCTGTCGGAAATGCAGCCGCCGCCGCCGAGATTCGCCGCCGGGGTTCGATCCCGCGACCTGCGGGTCAGCAGAGCGAATCCAGAACAAGCTCAAATTTGTGAAAATCGATACAGTACACCACCGGTGTCAGAAAGATTGCCGTGCTAGAGTGTCCTGGCGAAGTAACTTAATGGCGACGCTGTATATGCTGAAAATCGGCATACACGCCACGCAGCGGAGGGACCATGTAATTCGAGTGGGATCGCGGTTAGCCCGCGTCGGTCGGGAGAAGTCAAATAAACACTCGCCTCAAAGCCCTCTTACTCTGCCTCTATGAAGAGCGCTGACCTGACCACCAGCTATGCCGCGAAACGGCCGAGCGTACGATGTGGACAGAGCGTGCGGGAAGCATTGCAATCTTGGTGCGAATTCTCCCTAGCCGCGCCTCTCGCTTCCAGTTTCGCGGAATGGCATGCTCGAAGCGCGTAAATGCGCATTCCGGATTGCAATGTTCCTCAGTTCAACCGCGATCGCATTCGTGTGAAGTGTTCGGTTCTGGTCGACTCTGTAAAACAGGGGACAAATACGCAAAGCTTTTCATTTTCAAGTGCTTTCCTTGCCATTTGCAGTCAGCATTGTTAAACAACACCAAGTCTGTTTATTACGAACAAGATTAATAAAGTGATGCCTGAGGCTTTACGTTCAAAAATGACGGTATGGTTACGAGGCACACCACAGTTGCAACACGTCTCATAACAGGACGTCATCTCCTTGTCTAACTGGTGAAAACGTGGCAATTGTGTTTTATTGTGACTATATTTATGAATGATGATATCATTTCGCTTACTGTCACACTCACGGAACAAAAATAGAGTCAACGAAAATAACAGCAACATTAAGAGTGTCCTTCATTCCGGCAGCATAACACTAAGCGCAATATCAATCCCGAATGTCCAGCAACTAGCCCATTTCATTCTGTTAGCAATTAATGGTTAGGTCGGCATATCGGAGCACCTCCCGATAGCACAACCACGCTTAACACCCTGCTTCACTGGCTGGGGAAGTATTCCAGAAAATAATTCACACTCCATCGCCTGCACTGATCCTATTAATCGCATTTCTTTACTCCATATCGCAGGCGGATTGCGCAGCGCGGTGTCGCATCATTTTTAGCATCTCCTTCTGGTTCTCATTCTCTCGCTCGTACTTGCACACAAGTTCTCCACGTTCTCGCGAGTCTTCTCGCTACGCAGCTCGGAAAAAATCGATTCCCATTCGTTGCTCTCTCGGCGCCCTGACTGTCGCAGCCACCCGGCTTGCGTCTTTCCCAAATTGACACCATCCAACTCGGCAAACTGTTCAAATTTTCAGCAGCACCGTTGGTGGGAGCGAAGCGAACCGATTGCCCGTATCGTGGGACGCGATTTGCGTCCGCACGCCAGGAAACGCTGTCGACGTATTGGAGGCGCCTCTCCTGCCTGTCACCGCCCGTGAAGTGCATATGGGAGTTCGATTCGGCAGTGTCAGCTGCAGCCCGTAGTAGAGTGACCCCCCCCCCCACACACACACAAAACTAAGTCAGAAGACGAAATTGGACAGCTTGTTTCGTACCTTATCTGTTCTTGTCATTCATTCATTCATTCATTCATTCATTTCATTCATTCAGTCATTCAGTCATTCATTCATTCAGTCAGTCATTCATTCATTCAGTCAGTCATTCATTCATTCAAGTCATTCATTCAGTCAGTCATTCATTCATTCAGTCAGTCATTCATTCATTCAAGTCATTCATTCATTCATTCGTTCATTCATTCATTGGCAAACATCTTTAGCAACACGAAGGCGGCCGCCACTCTATTAGCTTGTGCTTCGTTGTCCCTTCTGAAAATCGAATCACTAGCAGATCACTGCGTTGCTCTATTTGTTCAGGTCTGGATCACGCATGTCCCTACTTGGCAGTCTTTAGTGATAATAAAAGGAGCCCCACAACAGATCAGCAAGTTTTAACTGAACAGAATTAATAATGAATAAATTACAAGTAAAGTTAGTACCGTAGATCTTTCGGGGCAAGGCGGGAAGAATAAGGGATTAACCCTCTGTCCAGAAGTGAAATTACTTTGGTTACTTATGCAGCTTCAATATAAAAATATATGAAGAATCCTCAGCCAAAAACTCAAGATCCTGTTTGCAACAGAGGTTGGTTTTTCAACCATACAGTATTCATGTCCCCCCCTTTTCTAAAAATGTATTTATTTATTTATTTATCTACTTATTATTTTGTTTGTTTATTTATTTATTCTTCTAAGGGACTCGTCATGCTTTCAGTATCGCCGGATATTTCTGAGTTTTTTGAGTAGATCATTCTGCACTATTTCATTGGATAACGTAATCTTCGATAGCTGCTTATGGATTCACTATCAACTAAGCGAATGCCACGATTCAGCCAACACACAGTTGTGCACATCAAAGGTATGCTCCCGAACTCGTTCACTCAGACAGCAATCGTGCGAACGACATGTGCACACTACGGCACGTCATTGCACTTGAATACACGGTGCCATTCGTGCGACCGAAATTGGCAGGGGAAGAAACTAACTGCTAGATTGACATTCGCCGCACGTTTATCTGCATTTCGTTCATGAGTCAACGACCACTATATGTATACCCCTAACGCTTGCAACTCGTGAATGAATGAGTAAACTTCGACAACGCGGGAGCTTCATTCGAAGGACAAAGTGCTGAATTATGAATGCGAAAGCAGTTTCACTCCAACAAAAAAATCACATTATTGGATGTGGCTCTAGCCGGAGGTCAATCAGAGTGGCAAAGTGCTCCATGCACCAGTGGAGTTCACCCGACACCATTGGATCGAGAGTGCGAAATGGTTTCGCTCTGAGGACGGTGAAAAATAAAAGGCGCTTTATATTATACGCTGGTGAAGCCGCGTCGAAGCTAAGTCAGTAGCGGCGAATAATCTGGGCTGGACTGTATTGCGCCTCCAACCATACCAGCAAACGAGTTCAATGTGCAACGTTATTACCTCCTCACGCTGGAAAGAACGACTGGCATCGCGCATGCCTCATTTCTACACTCGGCGACTCTGACAAAATAGACGAATGCTAATAACGGAAACTTCTGTCGTAGCGACCTCAATGACGACGTGCATGAATGCTCATTTCGGAATAATCTACGTCGCACATAAAATATCAGTCTACTCTTTTCTGTAACAACGTTGACGCGGAGGAACTTTTCCTTATGCCCTTTGTTATTTGACGCAGTCTGTGACACTGCTCACTCAAGATGTAGTCTAAATCACACTCATCTAATTCAGGTGATTAAAATCGCACAGAAATCTTTGTCTCTGAAATCTTTCAAAAAATGTATCAAAGCTTACCTTCTATCCTGTCCTCAAGATTGATAAGTTCTGTATATAGCAGTCATATGTTTCTCTGGTTTCGTTATTTGTAGTGTTAAGAATATTTTTTGTATTACTGTACAAGTATGTACTCCATTTACTCTGTACAAAAACAAAATTACGCATGCATTATTAGTGTGTTATATTGTATTTCTTTTTATATTGTATGCTCTGAGTGGTGCTTTCGGGTACTTGGGTCCCGTCAGGCAGAGGACATTTGCCCTTTGCCCTTGTATCTGAGACATACATTTGTCTGAAATAAAGACAACAACAACAACAACAACAACAACAACAACAACAACAACAACAACACAACACTCTTGCACTCGAGAAGGTCACTGGCCTTGCGCATTTTCTCAAACTGAATATTACAATTGGAGTCAACCAGAATCACTAAGTGGCCTTGTTAGTAGATCATTAGGGCACATACTTGCAGCGCGAACTCAACCCAAAGACAGAGGAATAAAGCTATGAAGAAAACAACATGTAGTGTTGTCTGACTGATTCCCACCAAATTATGCAAGTGCACCCGTGCAACGATCCACTCAGTACTGCCTAATAAACGCTGAAAGTTTAACTCTATTGCGATAGAAGATGAATAGCCGCGTTAGGCTCTTCAGCTTCTCGCATGGTGTCATACCATACCGCACGGTATCTTAATAATATGACACGGCTTGGCTGCGAAGTAGGAACAGAGGCCTCGTAAAAACAAGGCGAGCCATTATTATGGCTCGAAGATGAAAGCGAAACACAGATTTACTGGCGCATACAGTGTGATACCCAAGAAAAACATTTGATAGTGCCCGGGTAGTTCGTTTGCGCAACCGAATAAACGACATGTCCCTGAGGAGTTGAAGATTCCATATGCGATCCGTGCATGTGCCTTTGATATAGGAGGACAGCATGACAACGGCGACACCAGCGGCGTTGACGGTCGGATAATTTCTGTGAAACTGGTACCTCAATCGTTAACGAAATACTTTGAGAATATGCCAGAAAGCGAGCATCAGTTACGCTATGGTCCGCTTTGCTTCGTTGTAGGCAGCAAAACAATGTATACGTACTGCAAGCTCAGAATAGGAGAGAAGCGTTATTACTACAATAATGAACATATTAGGTATCTCTTTTTTGTTCAGAAACTCCTTAACCTTACTCTGACTGAAATACACTAAAGAAGCACAGAAGACATCATTTAACATATTTAGAAAATTTATCAGGAAGACATCATTCAACATATTAAGAAAACTTTATCAAGGAAGGCCCGTAATGTAGCGCCCTTCTAAAACGCCTCAGAGGACGGAGGTGAGAATATTAAACCATCGTCCGAGGGACCATATTGGACACCGAAATTTCCCATAAACGAGAGGCGAAGCAAAAGCAAATTACGGAAGAGGATGAAAAGAAATAAAAAAGAAGTGGTCTTCGGACTTCAAGACGTTATAAGAAACTGTGCCTGCCACGAATCATTTTTCTTGCCTGGATCCTAAAAGTATAGCAGCGTATTATTATGCCCTGCACCCGTAAGTATTCTTTATTTATACATATATGCCCTTTTGCGCGTCCTTTGTGCTTAGTACACCTTATTTCGCACAGCGCGTGCGCCGGAACGGTTATCGGTTCTCCGTCATTTCGCGCCGGGCACGGCTGCATGCGGCCGTTTTCGGCAATCAGTCTTGCGACACTCGTTAGACGTGCCTCCCTCCTCCCCACTACTTCCTTTTCGCCACCCTTGGAGACGGGCGCTTGGCGAAGCTGTCCGCGCGAAGCCACTTCGTCACTGCTGGCGACGACGGACTTGTACGACGCGTCAGCGAGATCGTCCATTCCCTGTTTATCGCGGCCACCACTTGCACGGTGCTCCCGCCTACACGAAAAAGCACAAAGCGAGCCCGGCGACGCTTTGAAAGAGTTTCGCAGAAAGGAAACGTGGAAAGGAAAGTCTGACGCTTGCGTTATAGTTCTCCAACAGTGACCAACCAATATACTGTGACTTCGGCGAAGCCTTCTGAAACGGTGGGTGGCACAAAAAAGAGACATTATAAAGAATTACTTGCAATAATGATAATTTGCTACACCATGGACAACTTTACAGATCTGCCTCAGTGTTGCCATATTGGTCTGTTAACCTATGTACTACGCATACACATGAAAAACGATGTATTGATGCGTTTGAAGTTTCATGACTTTATCAAGTCACGTCTCCATATTAAAAAAAACAGAAATCGGTCAGATCGGCTTCGTGGACACTGAAGAAATAGCGACGCTAGTGGCATCGCTTTTGTCAGGCAAACGCATTTGATGTTTTCAAACTCTTTCATATATGATGCATGACTACTGTTTATCAAACACTGCTTGCTATTCTTTGAGGTGCAAGTATAGTTTTAATGCATCTTGAGCATGTCGCTATCATACACAGGTTTACAACGAAGCCATCGCTTAAAACACTGCGATATACTGTGTCACTGCTCTTCATCAAACACTTGAGGTTTGAGGTCGCAGTATCACATAGCCTCTTTCAACCAAAGTGTATCATGTGACAGCAGTGAGACCATGGTAACGTGCACGCCAGCTGTTGTGCTGTTTCCCTCTTATTTTTTTAGTGGAAGTTTCGTGCAGAGGGATTTGCCTATTTTATGTGGCACACGCTCGCTTATGATGCCCAAAAGCGTTACCACGGATCTCGGACATCAAATGCTCGACCACGAACAGTTTCGCCGTTAAACAACATTCGCGTAGCAGTCCGAAGGTGGTGGTCCCCGTGTTTTCATGTAGAATAGTCTATACGAAAGAACGACAACGGAGGAGAAAGATGAAGAGGAAGCACGATTCTACACAATTTTCACGTATGGCAAGCGGATGTTCTACCACGCGCCCATGCGTCTGATTTTTTTTCACCCTCCTTTTCTCCTCTCTTTTTCTCCTTTTTATTATTTCCTTACTTTTGGTTCATCAAATTTACTGCCGCACACCTCGTGGCCCATTTCTCGCGGTGGGTTGTACCATTCTTCCGGGAATCATCAGCAGCAACACGTGTGGCACACAGAATAAAGAAGTGGACACTTTAGTATGCCACACAGTAGTACTACAGAAGAGATCACATGGCATAAGCACACGCTGATGAGCGGCGCGGCTACGCTCACAATATATTTTGTTCTGTTGAAGGCCGATCATCGACGTTTCTCGAAACACGATGGCCAGTTTGGGCGTTGTTTATTAATGCACGCGCAGTGTCACGTGACATAATCGATGGCCATTTCATGCCTAAACTTAGAAGGCGTGAATGAATTAGACATATGAGAGAATTAGTGACGGCTAGTCATAACCCAAAGATGACACGGCCGTATTCTTCTAAGTTGTCGAATTCGCACTTTCTTTTCTTTTCAGAAATAAATGTTGCATCATCATCGAATGCATTTTGCTATCCGAGCAGTAACGACGAACTGAGGCTGTACAAGTGCCATCTTCTCGAGCAATGATTCGAACAGTCCTGTAAACAATCAGAATGATAAGTAATAAAATGTTATTTGACTTCATACCACGTCTGGAATCCATTTTAGGTGCGAATAGAGAAGAAAAAGAAACAGGCTGGGCAGCTGTCAACTATTACTCCAAAATCTAATAATGCTTTATAAGACCACTCAATTGTTGGCCGATCCCCAACAGTGGGTATGAGCCACAAGTGAAGGACAACAAGAACAAGAATATAGTGCAGGCCACTTCTTTACAGCATGACCCTCAGCCCGACCAAGCAAACCATGTCCAACAACTGAAACAGTGGGCATGTGTGCAATGCTCGAGTTTGGCCTTGACAAGGTGCCCCTTTCCAGCCGTCGTAGCAGAGAGGTTTGGAAATATGCTCTTGCAGTTTCTCAGAACAAAAAGACTTCACGAACGACTCTTCACGCGGGCAGCTAGGTGCCATTCTATGCTATGAACGGTACTGACCAGTACTTTTTAATCTTTTACTTGATTTCTCTATTCCTAAGTCCCATTTTCCATCCCCACTGAATGGTAGAAAAGTTGATAAGTGCTGTGATTTAACTTCGCCGTACGCTTTTCTCTATACATCATTCTCTATCTCTGCATCTTTTTTCCCTCTCGTGGCCCTACAGCACAGCAAACTCAACCAAAACTCTATTTTGTTCCAAAGGGGTTAAATGTCTTCCATTCTGCTAGTGTTTTTGAGGTAGGCTCTGACACAGTACAAAGCTGCTTAACAGTGAACTATGTTTGCCGTGCACATAACGTTATTGTTTCTGAGGTCAATAGTTGGACGGAATCCCGTATGGTAGGTATATAACCTATATCAAAAAAATACATGGTAATATAAAAATATATATTTAGTTTGACCTTTAACGGGTGTTTCCTAACCCGCATTCCTCACCCTCATCCTCACCCGCAAGGCATCAAACATGATGCTAAAATGATCCGCGATATTTCGAGAATGTGTAATATTATAAAAAATTTAATCTTACAGCCATATTTAGATGTCACAAGCATATGCCTCATGTTCATAACTGCATTATTAGCAGAATGAAAAACCCACACAAGAATTTTCGCCTTGATTCATAATGAGCCAACCAAGGCTGTTGGTTTAGCACCCTTCGAACAACTTTAAAGGAGCTAGAGTCTTTCTTCGCGGCATTACAAAAGTCACAGCCCTGAACGAATGCGTCTGTCTCGTTGCCGCAGGGCAGCGGGCCAGCGCGGCGGGCGATGCTGTCGGGGCCCTGAGGAGCGCTCCATGGGCCGCCGCCGCCTGCTCTGCGCCTGGCTCCTGCTGGCGGGCCAGCTGGCGGCCTGGCCCCAGGCCGTCCAGCCCTCCTCGACCACCAGCGCCTCCACGCCGCACCACCCGCGCTGGTCCGACGCCGTGCTTAGCCTGGTGCGCCGAGGCCGCAACGTGTCGGCCGCTCTGCAGCTCGTGCACGAGTCACAGCACTGGACAACGTGCAGCCGCGTCTCGCTCGCGCCGCTGGGCGTGCGGCCAAACGCGCGCGCCACCACCTCACCGCTCCTGGAGCGCCAGGCGCAGGTGGCCGTGCGCACGGCCAACCTGCTCACCTCGCTGTCGGCGCGACTGCAGAACGACACCGAGCTGGTGTACGGCGAGGACCTCTACTACACGCTGGCGCGCATGAACGTGCGCAGCGAAGACGGCGTGCTGGGCAGCGGCCTGCTGGTGGTGCCCCGGGGCCGCGAGGCGCCCGTGCTGAGGCGTGTTCGCGTACTCGTCCCCTTCCGGGGGCCTCGCCTTCCACCGAAACTACTCGTACGACGCGGACTCAGTGGACCAGTGCGCGTGGTTCGCCCGCCTCGCCAGCGCCAACTACACGGCGTGGCTGCTGCGGCGCTACGCCACCAGCGTGCTCGACGTCGCCAGCGGTCTGCAGGTGGCCGCCCGTGACGGACTGTGGACGGCGCCGTACTTCGACTGCACCGTCACCGACGCCTGGGTGGCCACGTTCGCGCTGCCCTTCCTCGGCGTCCGCAGGGACAACTCGCTCGTGTTCAGGTAACAACATGTCGTCGATCTGTTCCCCTTTTTTTTCAATATCATAATCATCATTATCATCAGCCTGACTACGCGCACTACAGGGCCAAGGTCTCTCCTATTAACCACATGTCCAATTGGTCCTGTGCTTACTGCTGCCACTTCATACCAGCAATCTTCTTAATCTCATCTGTCCCCCTAACTTTATCTTTCCCCCTCACCCACTTGCCTTCTTTGGAAATACAGTCAGCTGGTCATTAAGGCCTAGTCATGCGAGGCCTGAATGAACAGCGGTAATCCTGTCTACGTGAAACGTGCCCGGCCTATGTCCATTTCTTCTGCTTGATTTCAACTATGATATCCTTAACCACGGTTTGTTCCCTGACCCACTCTGTCCTATTCTTGTCGGTTAAGGTTACACCTGTCATTTTCCTTCCCATCGCTCGTTGCGTCATCCTCAATTTAAGCTGAACCTTATATGTAAGCCTCCAGGTTTCTTTCTGCTCCGTAGGTAAGTACCGGCAATAAGGAGCTGTTATATATCTTATTCTTGAGGGTTAGTGGCAGACTACCATTCATGACTTGAGAATGCTTGCTGAATGTAATCCACCCCATCATCATAGTCATTTCACTCTCATGGTTCGGGTACACAGTTACTACCTGTCTTAAGTAGACATATTCCAACGTCTCTCCACCTATCGTTAAAAGCTGTTTTCCACCGAGACTGTTGCACACTACTTTAGTTCTGTGCATATTAATTTTCAGACCTACTCTTCTGATTTACGTGTCCAGTTCAGTATAATCATCAGCAGTAATTCGTCCCCTGAGTTATTCGTCACGGCAATGTCATCAGCGAATCGCAAGTTACTAAGATACTTTCCATTAACTCGTATCCCTAACTGTTCCCAATCTAGAGCCCTGAAAACCTCCTATAAACATGCAGTCAATAGCATTGAATAGATCTTGTCTCCCCACCCTACACCCTTCTTCATTGGAATACTGTAGCTTTCTTTACGGAGAACTATAGTGGCTGTGGATCCACTGTAGATGTTTACATGTTTTCAGTATGTTTACATATGCTCCATCGACACCCTGACTACTCAGTGTCTGCATGACTGCTGATATCTCTGCTCTTTTCAACCTACAGCGTGTCAAATTCTTGGCTCAATTACATGTGAATGGACGTCTGCATATGCAACACATGAGCACTCCGAATAACTATAGCTTGTGGGAAAGGCTAATCAGTAATTGCAGGTAACGATGTTCCACCCCAATCCCAAGTAGTGACATGATATATACCACATATCATACATCATATCAATTTGAATAAACATTCCTAAATGCGCAACGAGCAGTTATCAGAAAGAAATCATATTTAATTGATGTTGTAGGTGTAACTGAATGATTGTTGCACTCCTCCTCTTTCCTCGGCACATATCCTGCCACAACGTGACTCACTACATTGACTACGGACATTTGTGCCCATCCAATACATGTCGACGTAAGAGGCGCGTACCGCTGAACCCTCGGAAGCAACTAGCAAACCTGAGCCACTCAGCGAGCCGTTGTAGCCATGCTAGGCCTTTTGAACAGGGCCTCCACCCACAATGAACAACTGGAATATATAATAATTGCAGTTTCTGCATTCTGTCATTTATTGTTTTACGTTTTATTGCTTACTTTATTACGGTTTTTTTTTCATAGCAGCAAGAGAAGTTAAGCACCAAACAGGGGGGAGAGAGCGAGAGAGCTAGATAAGCAATTGCCTAACGAAAAAGCACTCTAGTGCAGCCCGAAAATCATTTTTGACTATTGTGATGCGCGGTAGTCTCGCAGAGCTTTCGTGAGTCCGCTTGTGTTCGTGAATGTCAAGAACTAACCTTCTCAATAGGCCTCAATATATGTAACTTTTTATGAATTATTCCGTGCTTTTCTGGAGTAGCATATTAGTCGTATGACCAGTCTGATTGCTTCAGTTGTCATTATGATATCGCGATTGATATCGATTACTTGCAATAGCTATCAGCCCTGCCTCCCACACCTAGTTCATCATTCTATATTTTACTAAAGGTAAAACTACTAAATAGTCAATTTTTTGAGCAGTGATGCGCGCTTTACAAGTAACAAGCTTTGTTATAATTCAAAGTACAGAACAATTGCCAAAAAGGTGCCTTTAATAAGCGAGCTATTGAATCCAAACGAAAACGAAGACGGAGCTGAACGAAACTAGTTGGAGGCTAAAACTAAAGCCTTACACAAAAGCGCACTTCACCAGATCTCAAGAACGTACTGACTTGCTGCTATGGATTATTTCTGCCAGTGCTACGATCTTTCTGTCGTCCCTCCATCACGGCGCTAATGACTTCCGAACGATAGGCTGCAGCAAAAAAAAAAGAAAACATTTGTGCACGGCGAACGGTGCGTCGAAATGGCTATGGGAAGAGGCGTCTGGGCAGTCGATAAATGAATGGATAGTAAAAAGAAGTTAAAGAACCCCACCGCAAAAGACCTTGCAGATTAGAGCGAGAACGTGACGTCAAAAAAAGGGAAAAGAAGACGACAGAAACTAACAGAAGGAGGAGGGCGACAGGTATGAAACTAACGCCATGTTGAAACTCCTGTTCCTGCTAACTCATCAACTTAGCGCGCACGCAGGATGCTCTGAACCGACCATTTTGTCAACGCCCCTTGGTTATCGGCACAAAACAATGTCTCTTTGTCTTCGCAGCAGCAATTTCTCGAAAAAACACCGACTTCTTGCTGCCTTGCATGGTTCTAACAATTTAGTGAACGATGGTGATTCGCAGCTGGAAGAATCGCGAGCGAGCCAAGATGGTTCAGAAAAAAAACAGCAGTGGAAGACACTGGTTTAATCTTTACCCTGGAATTAAATTCTCAATCGGCGCTAGTCGCAATGCTGCATGCAATTCGTTTGGTGGGGGCAACGTGGCGCGTTGATGCTGCGCGGCTGTAGATCCTATATTGCCACGTAGGCGTCGACTGCCCCCTCCCTTTTGTGTGTGTATACCTGCGTGTGTGCGTGATCTCTGTACAGCTCCAGCTAGCAAGCACAAAGAGAAGACAGGCTAGAAAACAGATTATCGAAATAAGAAAGACGGACCGAGCGGGCGTGTATAGAAAGCAGGGCTGCGTTGGTGAAGTGGGTGTTCGGCGAGAGACCATTACGCTGGGACCGTTATTAGGGAGGCCGCCATCGGTGGCCGCGTTATTAGCGAGCGCAAATTGGGCTCTAATGCTGTGCACGGTGACGACCAGTGGCACCGTCTCGTGACCGGGCACAGAATGAAAAAGGAACGACGACCGACGGGTTGCAACGCGGGCATAGAGCCGCACCACTGGCTGCGGGGCTTCGTCAAAAGCCACAAGAATCGTGCTTGCACTCCGCTGTTTCTATATGGTCACCGGCTTTAACCTAGAAGAAAAAAAATTAATGACGTAAAAGATAAAAAGCCTAGCAATCTTGGTCTCTGGTAGGAGTTCCGTGGAGCTACAGAGCTCGACCCTAAGTTAAAAAGTAGCAGCAGAGGAAACGATGATATGTGGGGTTAACGTCCCAAAACCACCATATCATTATGAGAGACGCAGTAGAGGAGGGCTCCGGAAATTTTGACCACCTAGGGTTCTTTAACGTGCGCCCAAATCTGAGCACACGAGCCTACACCATTTCCGCCTCCATCGGAAATGCAGCCGCCGCAGCCGGGATTCGAACCCGCAGCCTGCGGGTCAGCAGCCGAGTACCTTAGCCACTGGACCACCGCGGCGGGGCGGCAGTGGAAACGGAAATTGACACTTCGATTCACTTTATCATAACAGTACCTGCGTTTGCCTAGTTTTATTTTTGTTCAACTTACGCTTCTGACTACTAGTAGCCGTTCATCCTAGTTTCCCCATAGCACCCACTGAAACATGGCCGCCACAGTGGTACTGTGGTCACGGTTCTTGACTAGTGACCCAAAAGTCGTGGGTTCGATCGCACCTGTGGTGGCAAGATTTTTGATGGAGGTTAAAATGCCAGGAATTCGTGTATTTAGGTAAGTAGGCAGGTAAAGCTTTATTTTTCCTCTAAGTGGAAAAGGTGTAGAATTAAGAGGAGGTTGCAACACGTAGTAGTTTTTCATGGACCTTTCTGCCCAACCCATGATGGCCTCTTGCACGTCCGGTTTTAGGGTCCGCGAAACAATCTCCCATTGCAATTCATTATGTAATACTTTTCGTAGGAATAGGGTAGGCACCCCCCCACCCCATGATATGAATAATAATATTTGTCTTCGTTGCAGAGCAATACTTACAGGAAGAGGACGGGTGGCTAGAGGAGTACAATACAAGAGACAAAGAATCCATGCCTCATAATCAGAATGAATTGTTGTTTTGGGTGTGTAAAATCCCAGAAATGATTACTATATATATTATATATATATATATAGAGAGAGAGAGAAGAGAGAGAGAGAAATTGAAAGGAAGGCACGACAGATCCGGGTATTTTCTATACTGAATAACTTGCAGAAAGCACATTTGAAAAGGAAATTGTATTTACTAACGTTTCAGCCGTGGCACGGCCTTCGTCAGAGTAAGTTATATATATATATATATATATATGTGTGCGTGCGTGTGCGTGTGCGCGTGCGCGTGTGCGTGTGCGTGTGTGTGTGTGTGCTCGCGCGCGCGCGCGAGTTAATAAGCCAGCACAGTCGTCAGGGCAGCAGTTGTCGCGGTGGAGGCCAAAGTCGGTTCGACGCTATCGCTTAATAAGTGATGCTGCATCGATATTCGTTTGATACGAACGTGCACTACCCGCGAACTGTAATACATAAGTCATGATGTCTCCGTCTGTACTACTTCAACTGTCACAGACGTCACGCGCTCTTCAATTGCCCAAAGTACAACGTGCACACACAGCGACAAATCAGTACCACGAAAATGGAGCGCGAGAGTGATTGATTTGTTGATTGATTGATTTGTTGATTGATTGATTGATTGATTGATTGATTGATTGATTGATTGATTGATTGATTGATTGATTGATTGATTGAAACATTTGTATTCGACATGAAATATATCAGCCGTATGCCAGGGCATCCAGAGTCAGCCTTCCTCTATTGTTTCCCAAGCTGGCAGGTCCCTATGAATAGCATAGAGGAAACAGCGCGAAATACCCTGAAAGTAAGACACGCGTACAATCACACGTAATTTCCTTACTGCCTACAAGGACGAGGACTGGAGCTGTCATATGAGAAATGCTCAATAGTTGCGTTTACGCGCAAGACAATGACGCCATACCGCATCAGAATTAATGGACACACAATCAGCTATCAAAAGACTCACCGTTTCCTGGGAGTAATAATAGATCGTGATTTGTCTTGGAGCCCTCATATCGCTTACATGAAGAAGAAACTGACCATGATCACCCACGTCCTAAGGTTTCTTGCGGGAAAATCATGGGGTGCATCGGTACGAGCCATGCTTCAACTGTATGCAGCACTTTTTTCTTGGCTTCATGCGCTACAGCCTACCTGTGCTTGGCAAGGTTCGCATAACAAACGTTCACGTCCTCCAGTCATTACAAGCTCAAGCACTGAGAATATGCCTCGGGCTGCCGAGATGCGCATCCTCAGCAGCGACTGTCGCAATCGCTCATGAACCCCTATCACAACCTACATTCGTGTCGATGCTTTAAGAACGCACATAAGACATGCCACCCGGATTCAATCGCATCACCTTGCCTCCCTTCCAACTTCCAGGCCATGCTCTGCGTTCTGCTCTATTATTGCCCCACATCGCACGGTGATTCCCACTAACTTCACGCACGCAGCAAGACCATCGTTACCATTGTGGTGTCTACATCCACTGGAAGCCCTGACAACCATCCCCGGAATGCAAAAGAAGAAAAAATTGTCAAATTTGGCCCTAAAACAAACAACATTACTGTTTCTGCATGAGAAACACAGTGGACGCATTCACATTTACACGTATGGGTCGGTCACTTCAACAAGTTCAACAGGCGCAGTGGTGATTCCGGAGAAATCCATCACAATAAAGTTCAGGACCTCGCATTTGACATCATCCACGGCGGCAGAGCTCGCCGCCATTCGTGCCGCTCTGGAGTTCCTAGTTGAAGAACCGCAACAGACATGGTCAATATTCTCCGACTCCAAAGCAGCTCTCCAGGGAATCGCCTCGCCATATCGTCATGGACCAAACGAACAGCTAATTGCTGAAATACGACTGCTCCATCACCGGGCTATAGAGAAACAACATGACATAGCATATCAATGGATACCAGGCCACTGCAGCATTGATGGAAACGACCGTGCAGATGAAGCAGCCCGAACTGCTCATGACGATGCCCCTTGTGTAGCTATACCATTATCAAGAACGGACGCCGCTGCAAGGCTTCGATCACTTGCACGAGAACTGACACTCGCTCAGTGGAATTCACCGGCATTCACCAACGTCCGCCTTCATAATTTGGACCCACACCTAAAGCTCCGTCTTCCATCAGGAATAACCAGAGCAGAGGAGACACTTTTGTGCCGTCTGTGGATTGGGGTGGCCTTTACAAATGCTTATTCGTTTCGAATCGGAATGGCCAGAAGCCCGACATGTGACAACTGTGGCTGCGCAGAGACTTTCTCCCATCTTCTCTGCGAGTGTCCCCGCTTCAGCGTGCCAAGAAAAGAACTGTCAAAAGCTTTAGATAGAATAGACAATCGCCAATTGTCGGAAGAAAGGGTATTAGGACACTGGCCGAGACCGTCCTCTGCACGCAAGGCATTGAGAGCGTTGTTGCGCTTTCTGCGGGCAAGTGGTCTTAGAGACAGACTGTAAACAGCGTCGTGGATCGTCTGATGACTTTCTTTCTCTTTTTTTTTCAACGTCTCTTTTCTCTCATCTTTTGTCCCCCTTACCCCCTTCCCCAGTACAGGGTAGCCAGCCGGTCTGAGAACTGGCTAACCTCCCTGTCCTTCCTCATTTATTCCTCCTCCTCCTCCTCCTCCTTACTGTCCTCGTCTTTCGCGATGTTTACCCTACGATATATTCTACCAACTAGCCAACAAGTTCACCTTAACAGGCAGTCAGCGTCACCGTTCCGAATAATAGCCCACATTACTCGACAGCGAGGTTGCGAGTATTTTTATAGAGACGAAAATGCTCGAGACCCACGTACTTATATTTAAATGCGTGTTAAAGAACCTAAGGTGGTCGAAATTCTCGACGCTGTCCACTTCGGCGTCTCTAATAATCATGCCGTGGTTTCTAAACGTTAAGTCCCATGAATCCTTATTGAGATCGCAAATGCGGTCGCTATTGTGATTGAAGGAATAAGCCTATTCTTTGGTACGCATATGCCTCGAAAATTCCATAGTGAGGGCTCTGAGGGTTGTCCTTCGAGGATTACTAAACGCGTAGTTTTGCTAAGGCATGAGAATGTACTCGTTTTGTAGCCATAAAAGTGTGTGGCCCTCTAGAGTACGGAAAGCCAATAGCTAGGCCACACATCATGGAGGTTCTTAAGAGCCACTTCGCATGAATTCGGTATACAGTCGCGGGTGAAAAACTAAAAAGACGAAGAGAAACTAAGTCAAAACAGGATGGTTTGCGTAAAGCTACGTCCCCGCTGGCTTAGTCTACACTGAAGCCGATTCAAACACGCGGATGTAGTATATTCTTCGGCGTGGGCACGCAGAGCCAACAATTAGTGTTGGGGCTCTCTGTTAACACACATCGACTTTAACGGTTGATAACTGTGGCCTAGCATAACGATCGATTAATTAAGCTTTGAAATAGTGTTATCCAAAGCCCTCGGCATTTCACCACGATCTTTAAGCTTCCGCCACTCAGCGTAAAAGAGAAAAAAAATGTCAGTTTCGCAAACCAGTACCACCAGCACCGGCCAAGGGTCTGACCATAACGGCCGTCGAGTTGAATTGCGTTCAGCAGAGATGTGATGCTAGCGACAAAACGAGAACACGTGTATTACCATAAAGACTTTACCTAGCACATCACTCATGAACGGAATTCTCTATACTTGCTTAATACACGCGAAACTGAAGTAATGCCTTTTCGTGTCCACTCCGGTGCAATTATAAGAGAGAGCCCGTTATTGCAAGATAACAGACCTGTCTGGTTAATGCTACCAGTTTGCTTCGCTCTGCTTTGATTTTACTTCCTCCTAGGCGGTCGTGTGTGGCCAGCGCTGAATCGATGTAAAGGGCTTTTGACAAGGTAGCAGAAAGAAAATGGAGGAGCAGTTAGAGCACATTCGCAAACATTAAGCTGACCCATATAGGAAACCAAACTAGGCAATTCTAGAAGCCTTTCTGTACACATCAAGCATACATGCACCTAGATGTACCGGCATGAGGGCACATTACATAACCGAAGCTACAAACTAAAACAGAAACCAGCATAAAACACACGAACACCACAAGAATTAGACGAAGGTAGATGGGTTTCATAGATGCACTTGTTTTTGCCTTACAGTAGGCTCTCGTAACATTAATGGACAGCCTCCAGTAGAAAAATTGGCCCCGTATCTGCATGTTACACTGCAAATGTCGTCGAAAGACGAAGTCTTGCGTCTGGAGAGAGTGAACAAAATGTTTATTTGATGTTCTCACAAGAAAATCGGTGAATGCTATACTGGAGACGCTGCGTTAGAGTGCCTCGAGCGTGCAGCGGAGGCAAACGAGCGCATCAAGTCACGTCGCACGTGAGACATGAGCGCTATCTGGCAGTTATCTTGGAAAACGAAGCGCGCGCGCCCTTCGCGCCCGTTTCGGAGGTGATAAGGTGTAGAGCTCTAGGCGACAGGTAGGTGCCAACACCGTGTTGTCTTAGCAAAGCGTTGGAAACACTCGCCTTTTCGTGCAAGCGTTGCCTGGTCAGCGCAACGTGATAAGCGCTACTGTCCTTATAATTACTTATGTGTGCCTTTTCAAGTAAGGAACACGCATACAGAATACTGACGTGTTGTTATGGTGCCTCAGATATGAGCAATAGTTGCTTTTTAATTGACAAACGCACAGTATGAACGCTGAATCTTGAGCAATATTGGTGGGCGCTGCGGATGGGGTCGGCCGTTTGGATTATCGTTAGGCCACTTTGGTGCCACTTAGGGTACCGTTAAGGACAGACGAACAGACAAATGTACAGACAGACAGACAGACAGACAGACAGACAGACAGACAGACGAAAAGTTTTTGCGGCGAAGGTCCCCAAGAAAGACTATCGTCTTTAAAAAAAATGTGGCATTTGTTTACCATAATAACCCGTGTACTCCTTGCAGGACGGAAGCACGTCTTGGCCATTGTTTTTTGAGACAAAACATTAACATCAGGAAGCATGTAGCAAAGCACTGGCCAACGCCGCAAAACCTTATCACTGATAGCAACGTGCTGCTACTTACAACAAAGAGTGTGTGGCGAGCTACGGCAGTACATATAGCGTTTATGTAGCTTGCGGCACAAAATGAACGGCTTTGATGGCGTTACTTGTACGGCTCATACAGCTATACAGGGAGAGTTTACGAAGCCTGTCACTTATGCTCCGTGCAACCTCTATGGTTGTACTGCGATTTTGCTCGTTCATAATGACAGATACGTCAGTCCCAGCTCGCCTCATCCGCCCTTATAAAGATGGCGCTAAATTTAGCGCGAGCTCTTCCACTAAGTGTTTACAGGCACTGCGGAGAAGCAGCGCGCGACGACCGTCAAAACAACAAGTATACGACGGGCCGACGTTATTCTGGAAGCTCGTGCACGTATCCGCGAAGTTATTACCTGTCGCCACAGGCGCAGAGAAGCTGCTGGAAAAGGGTCAGCAGAGTAAAAAACATCAGGGCGTTACCCGTTAGCGAAACCTCGCTCAATAAAGTCCAGAGAGGAATCGTGAAATGAAACGACGCACCGTCACGGGATTTCATTTGAGAGCATTCCAAAAAATTAAATACTGCGGATCAGAGAAAAAAAGGCGGAAAGAAGAAGAAAAAGAAAACACATCGCCACCTGGCCGTCTTATCACTAACTTTTCCTCACCTGGGCTTCTTTTTTGTTTCTTACTATCATCCCCTTTTTTCTCACGCAATGAGTGAGAATGATTGAAAAGTGTGCCGGCGGGGAACGAGAATTCGATTCCAGAGTCCGCCCTTCCCGTTTCGGGAACCCTTCGGAACGCAAACTCAACGTCGCCCGAGAACCTGCGAAGTTGAATTTTCGCGACGCGGGAAGAAACTTCGGGGCTTTCTTTTATTTTGTTTTTTATCCGTATCTCTCGCTCCCTTTTGCTGCATTCCGCTTTTGCTCCAAAACAAGTAATCAGTGGTGGACGCTGCCTTGTTCAATTTGTAACCCTGGCGTCCTTCGCCAAGTCCACGGTTTTTATGTATCACCACGCCAGCGCCCAGCGTAGCCCCGATATTTCAACTTGACACTAAACCCACCTTACTTTGAATGCAGCGCTTTCTTTTCTAGCTGCCCCTCCTGCGAGAAATCTCAGGTCCGTTAGTATACGAGAAAAGCCCAAATAATGAAAGCGCGCTGGACAACCCTTTTACAGTACTCAGTCATTCTATGTAGCCTGAATTTCGGGAAGCATTAACATGTGCATCGAAGGCGTAAAGCCCCACCGTGGTGATAGTGGCTAAGGTACTCGGCTGCTGACCCGTAGGTCGCGGGATCGATTCTCGGCTGCGGCGGCTGCATTTACGATGGAGGCGGAAATGTAGGCCCGTGTGCTCAGATTTGGATGCACGTTAAAGAACCCCAGGTGGTCGAAATTTCCGGAGCCCTCGACTACGGCATGTTTCATAATCATGCGGTGATTTCGGGACATTAAACCCTACCTATCAGTCAATCAATAAATCAATCAATCGAAGGCGTAGAAGGCAACTAAAGCGTTAATGACGTACTTAAGTTCAACATGTCAGTGCGACCACCAGTAGACTTAATGTGCTCTACCAATTGTGCCCGTGATTCTGTTTCTGTCAATATCCTTTTCTTCTGTCGTTCTTTTCGCCCATTTATCTCTTCCCTCGTGTACAGGGTAGCAAACTGAGAGTATCTGGATAACCTCCCGGTCTTTTTTTGCTTCCCTCTGTCCTCACTCTCGCGCTCTCTTACATGCTCGCGCCCATTAAAGAAACAAGACGTCAGTATGCAAAACTTCCTTTCAAAATTCAACCTCTTCGAGAGAAAGTGACAGGTACGATTCGCGGGAACCCACAACACGACATAGTGACAGCACCGAGTGCTTCCATGTCGATGTATACGCTAGAGATTATACGCCTCAACACACCGATTAGTTGTATGTCTGTTCGTGAGATCAAATCGACAATGTAGGTCTCCTGTGGCCTTCAGCCTTTCGTAATATGAGCTATTTGCGCAAAGAGTGAAGGGTGCAGTCGCTTGCAGCAACTTATCTGGCCACGAGAAGCCGGCGATACGCGTCCCCGCGTGAATTGCAGTCCACTCGGCGATTCGATGTACCCGACCACGCAACCGGACATTTAGCATCGATTTTGCAATCCATCTGAAAGAAATTTATGTAGCGCGAGGCGAAAAAACGAACACAAGAACACAGGTCCTCTCAGTCCTATTCTTTCCTGTGTTCTTTCCTCGCGCTACATAAAATTTCTTTCAAATGTATCACCAACAAGCCCACATCGCCACTCTTGCAATCCATCGTTCGGGCTCCGCCGAGAAAACGAACGCAGAGTTTCGCTTGTCGAGGGATTCCCTTCGCGCAAGCGATGTACGCGTTTTATGGCGATTTCTAGACCGCTGTAATGACCAGCCGTGATGTATGCATCACAGCCAGCGCAGTTGTAAGAAAATAACTTCTTTATTTCTTTTTTTTTTCAATGCACTGGAAGAAAGTGCATCCAATTAACACCAGTTATAGTTGATTACCGCGAGCTGCTGTGAAGTTCATGCTGATGAAAGATTAGTCATTTGTCACGTTTATACCAGGATGCTTTTTTTAACCCTCAAGCAGGAAGAAGCACCTTTCTCCTGAACAATACTCATGGTATTGCGTGTATATATATATATATATATATAGATATATATATATATATATATATATATATATTATATATATTATAATATATATATATATGAGATCTAAGAGACATTAATTCCGAGGACAGTATAGGGGAAGTCATTAGACCGAACTGTAACCGTGAATGTGAAGAAAGCGGGTGAAAAGATCAGATGGCCGTAGACAGGAAACCGAACCTGTGACCTTTGAATGAGCGCTTCGATGTTCTACCACTGAGCTACCACGACAGCGCTATCCCCCCAGCACTTTATAAGGTTTATATGTGAATTAAACGTGGGAGTGTCAGTCAGCGCACTAAGTAGCCATGGCGGCGAGTGTGGCAAACTATTTATGAGCCTGGTGGCGTCACGTAGCATGTGAACCTATTACGAGCTGGCAGCTGACCAATAGTCCCTCGTATACTACCTAAGACACCAAGTCTGCCAGTAAGATACCCTCGTTAATGAGTAAGAGAAAGAAGTGCATACTTAAGGGCTCATTTTTTTCTGTGTTTAGACACAATATTAGTGAGATCTAACAGACACTAATGCAAGGAAAAGTATAGGGGAAGTTATTAAACCGAATTGTAATGTAAATGTGAAGAAAAAAAGTGGGTGAAACGATTCCCTTTTGTTTTCTCGCACTTACATTACAATTTGGTTAATAACTTCTCCTATACTTTCCTTGGCATTATTGTCTGTTAGATGTTACTATATAATATATATATATATATATAGATATATATATATATATATATATATATATGCTGCCCACGGATCCTGCTCACGGCAAGTTATCTTTTCACCCACTTTTCTTCATAGTTACATTACAATTTGGTGTAATATCTTCCCCTATACTTTCCTTGGCATTGTTGTCTGTTAGATCTCTCACGAAGTCAACCTGACAACATTCCATCCACGTACTAACCTATTTAAATTCAGCTTTTTTCCGCACACTATAGAAAAATGGAATGTATTGCCTGGGTCAACTAGATCCTTGCCTTTAGAAGATTTCTTGCATGAATGTATTGATTCGCGATTTGTCTATTAAGAGTTGTAATTTCTTGCATGAAAGTATTGATTCGGAATTTGTTTATTAAGAGTTCTCTTCATGTTTGTTAAGAGTTGTATTCTTGTGTGTGCTGATGTATAGCAAACCCACCCTGCGATAGGCCTGATTCGGGCTGCAGTATGTAAAAATAAATAAATAAATAAAATAAATTATTATTGTGTAAAACACAGAAAAACAAGCCCTTAAGTATACACTTCTTTCCTTTATATCATATATACTATATCTATATATATATACTATATATCATATATATATAATATCGGATATTATATCTATATATATCTCGTATATATATAGATATAGATCATACTATATATATAATATCTATAGAAGGGAAAGGAAGTGTATACCTAAGGGCTCGTTTTTCCGTGTTTTAACACAATATTAATGAGATCATAAAGACAGTAATGCCAAGGAATGTACAGGGGAAGTTATTAAAATCATATCTATATATATATATACTATATATATATATATATATATATCTATATATATATATATATATATAATGACTGTCCCACTGTGCCGGCTTTCAAAAAAACTAAGTAATAAGGTTCCTTTCGACCAGCTCAGATGGCGTAGCGACCACCCCTGAAAGGCGTTGATACCGGATACAAATCATGTACCGGGAAAAAGTTTTTATCGAATAGAAGCTTTTTTTGTAGGAAATCCGTATGTATTTTGCATTTTAGCTTCTGGCTGTAAATGGGTGAACAATATTTTTTTTTTAGGAAATACTCTTTTTTGGGCGCCATGATGCTTACCTGGTGCCGAAGAATGAGGTGCAGAAACCATTTCATGAAACGAGAAGAGCAAAAGAGCAGGCGCTGTTTTTTCTTCTCTTCTGCTCTTCCCGTTTCACAAGCCCCGCCACGGTGGTCTAGTGGTTAAGGTACTCGGCTGCTGACCCGCAGGTCGCGGGATCAAATCCCGGCTGTGGCGACTGCATTTCCGATGGAGGCGGAAATGTTGTAGGCCCGTGTACTCAGATTTGGGTGCACGTTAAAGAACCCCAGGTGGTCGAAATTTCCGGAGCCCTCCACTACGGCGTCTCTCATAATCTTATGGTGGTTTTGGGACGTTAAACCCCACAAATCAATCCCGTTTCACAAAATGTGTTTTGCACCTCAGCCATCTACACCGATATTTTTTTTTTCTTGTCATGTACCTCCAACGTAGCTCATTCGTGATAGGCTGATAAACAAATCTGTACAGTGCATAAACTGGGGCTCATGATCAACACGGTCCGCAAGTTGCTTTTGTAATCCATCGTGCGAAAAATGTTCAGGCTTGCATTTATTTCGGCAACTGTGTCACATGTCCACCCACGTGAATGAAGGCAAAATAAACTCTTCAAATTAACGGTGTCAGGCACCCCACTGCAGTGAGTGTGCAACAAGACAGAATTTATTCAGCAGGTTGCTTTTCGCAATGGTTTATTAACAGCAGCTCTTCGACAGGATTAGATATCGAAAATGACAACTCCGAGGCTACCATCGCATATGTGGTTACAAAACGCTAATAGATGCATTTTCAAGGTCTATGCTTCTTCATTGTCTTTTTTTTCTTATTATAAACGCGCGCGAAAAAGAAAAAAACTTGTGCTCTCTCTGTACAGATGTAGAGCCAGCCTGAAACTTGTGATTTGTCGCATTCAAGGCCAATAGATCGCGACAAAGAAAGTAAATAAACAAAGCTCGACAGCATGATATAACACTCTTTTCAAACTGGCTCCTTCGCGCCATGCGTAAGCCACTGCGTAAAAATTTCTGCGAAACCTTCTTGTCGTCCTTTATTCTGAGTATACTCTGAACAATACTCTCAAACATATTTCGTTCACCTTGTTCACACACAAAAAAGTAATACATATGGGGGAAATGGGCGAAAATATTGCTTGCTCTGACAAGCGGCGTTCTCCGAAACTTAAGAGCTTCCTGAGCTTCTATTCGGTTGCACAACTGCGCAAAGCCAGTGGCAAAACATGTCAAAGACGGCCTTCATTGAGTGATGGTGGAAGAACGAGGAATAAACCATAAAGTAAATTTCGGTATAACGGGCTTTTGCAAATACCAGGCTTGGAGGAAAAAGAAATTGCCGGAATGTTAACGAAACAAAGAGCACAGAAATCACTCTTCTCTGACGCAAGCACGCGGGAGAAAAGGAATAGAAAGCCTTTTTTAAACTTTTTATTAAAACTAAAGGACAAGGCCGCAAACTGCAAAGCCGCTATAGGATGCCTGCATTCGACAGCTGCAGCATTGGCTACGGCTGCGGCTGCGGCTGCGGCCGATGCGCGTACACACACCGAGCCGTTGTTGCTCCCGGTTGGGTCGTCACAATACGCGCTCACGTACCTGCTGTACCGGTGTTCTTCCTTGCTTTCGGCGTTTTGTGCTCGTTGCTGTACGCACCAGTGGTGGCGAGAGTCCAATTTTAAAAGACCCGGCGAGAATCGTTTGCTTGCCTTCGAGCCTTCCCGATGTATACCACTTTCTTTTATACCCGAATATACGCGAGTTGCAAAAGGATGAGAAGGATAGATGAGAAAGGAGAAACGAAATGGGACCGGTTGGAAGATAACGGAAGAATGCGAGAATAAACGATTCTCGCTAGAGAGCGCGCAACCGGGACAGCCTGGGCTGCGTTGAATTCCTCGACCGCCTCTGCAGCGTCGGTTTGCATGAGTGTGCCACCAATGCCTGGCGTGGCTTTCTTCTGCGCGCACCAATGTGTGACAGAGAGTGAGAGAGAAAGACGTAGTGGCGTTTCCTTATTCCAACTTTTCTCGCGTTTTCTTACTTTCTTTCTACATTCGCGCATGCGCAAGAGTCAAAGGCGACGAGACATATCCCGAGAACACCCGGGCGGGCCTATACGCAACGAAACCAACTCGCAGTGTTCGCCGCCGCTTGGTCCGTTGGGAAATGTGGTGGAGGAAGGCAGAAAAAAACTGTGGCGCTCGGCGCAGCGTCTTTGTTAGTTTCAGGCATAGCGCATCCGAGACTTCAAGCTGCGCGTCCAAACCAGGGTTTCAATCCTTTCTCTTCCCCTCGTTTCCCCCCCCCTTTTCCCGAACCACTTTCGGGCGTTGCTGACTTCGAGATCCGCTCTTCTTACGCGAGCGGCCGACCAAGCGTCTTGTGGCTTCGGATGACGCCGTGGTTATTGGTTGTTTTCTTCTGCGGGCAGCCTTCGCGCCATTTTCCATTGCCGTCGCCGCTGTTGCGTGGCTCGGCGCTGCCGTCACCTTTCTTACGCTTGTTCTTTAGCTTTGTTTTGTTTACTTGATTCTCGTGGGTTCCTGCGCAGCCGCCTCCGCTATAGTGCGCAAAATGATAAACAAATACAAAAAACACTACTCCGCTTCTTCGCGGTGTGGGCTCTCGAAAAGCAGTCGAAAATAGCGAATATCTATGCAAATTGAAACGGTTTTCCAAGCTGAAGGTTTATGCCTTTGCGCGAACAGCACGTAAATCGGCCTTCTGGGGCCGAGACCTTCTGGTTCTTTTCCCCGAAATTTCAAGTTGTTTTTATTTAGATTCGTACCCTTCTTTATTTGCGATTTCTCCGCCGCTTCTGCAGTGTTGCGTTGTACATAAAGGCTCACAAAAAACGCCCTTTTCGCCCTTTGTTTCTTTTTTTTAAGTTCACGCGATGTTTGCGTGCATTTACTTCTACTCTTGTGCGAATAGCCATTGAACTTCTCTTTGCTACAGGCGCTGCCAGCTGTTTTCGAAAACAGCAGCTCGGCTGTAAAGCGATGTTCCTGTCTGGCGCATCCGTTAGCATCACGAAGCAGATTGTTTGCAAAAATGAACTAGAGGAGGTATTTGTTTTCACACATCATGATGTAAAGTATGCTGCTCAGAGTATTCTCTCTGAAATAAAGGAAAGTACGGCGCACGAGTGCGACTCCATTCACGCGTATTATTCGAAACACGCGCTTGCGTAAACCCCAAGTACGTATATACAACAGTGTGTCACAAAACGAGCACACGCCCCCAACACCAGACGCCATTTTGGTCGCCTTTCTGCACACTGTAGGCAACTTCCTTAGCTTTCTTACCACAACAAAGCTTAACGACGTCAGTTCACAGCTGCTAAATGCAACGCGGCCTGTGCAAGTCGAGCCTTTAGCAGCAATATTCTAAAGCTGTCGAAGTTTTGTGTATGCTTAGATTGAGTCAAGTGCACTGCGACGTTTCAGGGTTAGATTGATTTGATTTATTTGTGGGTTTTAACGTCCCACAACCACCATATGATTATGAGAGACGCCGTAGTGGAGGGCTCCGGAAATTTCGAACTCCTGAAGTTCTTTAACGTGCACCCGAATCCAAGTACACGGGCCTACAACATTTCCGCCCCCATCGGTAATGCAGTCGCCACAGCCGAGATTTAATCCCGCGACCTGTGGGTCAGCAGCCGAGTACCTTAGCCATTAGACCACAGTGGCGGGGCACGTTTCAGAAGTACGTGCGAGTTTCGACGTCATGATTTTCAGTCTTTCCAGCTTATATTCGCGACGATTGTGACGATTGTGGCAGCAAAAGTGAGAAGAACGGAGAATTCCCCATTTTTTACTCCTTATTCATTATCTCTCATTCATTTTTACTACCCATTTCTCACTGCTTAGAGCACTAATAAATGACCTTATGAAATGAATAAAAAAAAGCACCACAAGCTCGCCACAAAAGTTTCGCCACAAGTTCGCCACAAAGCAGCTGCCCCGAGCGTCCACATTAGTTTCATGTATCTTACGTAACGGATAAAACATGAAACCGGGACGGGACGTCTTCGCATTTCTGTACTTCTTCGTAATGTAAGCGCCTGTGCGTCGGCTGTTTTCATTAGAGAAACGAGATACGCTGATTGGGACCACCACCGCGCGGGCGCGCGAAATACTACGCGGGGAGAGCGCTCAACCAAACAGGGGAATAAATAAAGGCGATGCGGCATTCTTAACGACGCCCGCAAGCAGAGAGAATGGAAAAATGCCGGCGCGGTTGTTAGCGGTCACGAAGATGTGTCCCTCGAGGCCCGCAAAGGCCTCCTTTTATAATGAAGCAGCGCTTTGATGGCAAAGAACTGCGCGCTCAGCGGAGAAGGCGACTTTGGGGAAAGCGAGCGGGATAGATTGAATGTGTTTAAGGACCTTTTGAGCGCAGCACACAGGTAACTTAGCGTTGTGTTTCGCTGCAGCGTGAAATGGAGTATCGTATGGTGCTCGGCTCTGTGCCTTGACAAAAAATAGTTTTTTTTGCTGCGTGTCCTCTGGGCTCGCGCACAAGGTGCTTCGGGCATCACGGAGCGTAGCGTCGCCGACGCTAGCGTCATGTGAGAACGCGCTCCCGCTGGCGCTGCGGCGCCGGTTAATTAACCTGATTAGCATAATGGCCACTTTTCCATCGCACCGGAACACGCGCCGACGCCCGCGGCAACGATCTCGGCGTTTTATCATTATGAATATTTTTTTTGCTCTTCGCCGTTTCGGCTTTCTCCAACGTCATTGTTTCTGGCAAGCTGCGGAGAGCAGCGCCAGGCGGTTGCCGTGACTGCTAGCTCGGTTTAGTACGCCTGTGCTCGAGTAACAGCGAGGTTTATACCTCCTGTGTGCGCATAGGCTTTGTTCATCGAAAGATAAAAGGTAAAGAGAAAAGCATTCCACACCGGTGGCGTGGTGTTGCCCTTGTTGTGGCAGGCCACCCTTGACGAGCTGTTTCTTCTTTTCTTTTTTTAATGTTGCCCCGGTGCTAAAAGCGTTAAAACGGCCATGAAAACCGCCCTTCCGGCAACTATAGTAAACGCGTGCACGCGCCTTGCGGGGAAGAAAGTCGTTAATCAAGCTCTCGGGGCCACGAGCGGTGCTGCGAGCGTATACCGTGGAAGCCAAGGAAACGCGACGACGTTTTGTGAACGGTAGCTAAATGCGGAAAATGGTTGGAGAGTCTATATGCGACGATAGCGTCGTCAGCTTTTTTTTTTTCTTCTTCGAACACCGTGCAGTACTGAAAAAACACTTTACTAATACATGCAGTTTTCCTGTTGTCATGACAAAATAGCATACTATATTCGCGCGTGCGCGTGCGCGTGCGTGTGCGTGTGTGCGTGTGCGTGTGCGTGTGCGTGTGCGTGTGCGTGTGCGTGCGTGCGTGCGTGCGTGCGCGCGCGCGCGCGTGTGTGTGTGTGTGTGTGTGTGTGTTTTTTTTAATATCGCTTTCACATTCGCTTGTCCTGCTTCGCTTCTCGGTAGACATCTCAACTGCGCTCAAAGTCAACCACACTGTCAGGGCACGCATCACATTGGCAGTTATATACCCTGCTAAGACGCCTACTGCAATTTCGGTTGTGAAGCACTCTCTGAGTGTCTGTACGCCAAAGCTCGCCCATCTGTAGCTGCCCACGTTGATAACGCAGCAGACGATGATGATAATGATGATGATGACGGATTATAGATGAACCCTTAATAATGACTTGGCACCTTTCAAGCACACCATTCTAACGCCTTTCACGTGCACGTACTCAGAAAGTTAACGCGTTATCAACATCGCCAAGAGGTCAACAGAATGCAGACAAACTTCAGCAGACACACTAATTAACGGTATTTACGATAATTTTGAGGTTTACAAAATCTTCAGAAAGCATGTACACGTCTCCTTGTTTGTCGATCAGATTTGAAGTTTTACTGCTGGCATCCTCGCATGCTGCCGCACAATACGAGCGCTCGGCATGAATGCCAATAACTCCAGCGTTTACTACCTCGCCTTAATACGCGAATATTACATGCGACAGAGGCACGTGTTTGCGTGGACAGTTCTTTTACTGTTGTTGCTGGTCCTCATTTGCAACGAAGTGTACACGATTCTTGGTGGTGCAATCACATTCAGTGTTAAGCGCGAGATACATGGCGCAATTTCCTGACGCGGGACATCAATCTACTGCTTCGTTTCGCATAACCTTCTTTCCTCCTCACTTTGTAACTCAAACCGCCAACGAAAGTTATCAACAACGTATACAACACGATGCCGTGTTGCTCCATGAAAAAAAAAGCAACAGGGAGATAAAGGAAGAAAAAAAAGGGGGGGGGGGTGCAAAAGGGCTCTTTCCATCGAAACATGTCGAAGAGGAAACAAGCGACAAGTACTGGGCGGTGTGAAAGGTTACAAGGCGAACACTGAGCAGGAGTAGAAAAACAAGTAGGTAACAGACAGGCGCGTTAACGACGCCTACAACAACCGACACACGGGCAGCTTTTAAGCCCACGGGAGGATTAGTCCCCGCTTCACGACAAAATGTCGCGTCGTTGTGAAAGCCCCCTTCCCGGGAAAAGCCCAGCCTGTAGTATCACAGGGCGGTCAGGCGCGTAGGAGTGCTGCTCTTGCGCGTCAGTGTTACACTCTACGCGAGCTTGTGCACGCTACCCGCGCCACGGAGCCCCGTCGCTCAAGAGAAACGCCACGTGCGCTATAAAGCGATCGCACTACCACGCAGAGGTTTTCAAGCTGACGGTGAACGGTTTGGCAACGCGCACGCGCGCAGATCGATGCCGGAGAAGGTGGGGCCACAACGAAAACGACGCCATTTACGGTGACGGCGCGGATAACGACACCAGCAACAGGGTCGGCGAATGTGATGGTCGTAGACTTTCGGAGGTCTATATAGTCGATACGACAGCTTGCCGCGGCTTAACCGACGGCAGCGACGTGCGTGGCCGCGGTTAACGGCCTGGCGGCGAGACCGCGCGGTCTTGTGGTCTGCCTTATAGCGGGCTAAGTAGCGCACGCTTCCACCGGGGCATCAATTGGGGGCCGTGCTCTAGAGTCACTGTTTATGTACGAGACAGCGTGTACTCGGGACTAAGCTGGGCTCTTAGCGGCGCTAATAAAAGGTGCGGTCCGAAACCGTTGCGCCAACGACAACCGCTCGACATGGGCACCATCTAGTGCCTGATGCGGTGTCTGGCTTCTCAAGCATTCTCTCCTTTTCTAAAGGCATGTTTTTGTTTGTTTGTTTGTTTGTTTGTTTGTTTGCTTGTTTGTTTGTTTGTTTGTTTGTTTGTTTTGTGAAGAAGAAGATGTGCCTGCAGCGAGCAGCATCGCCAACGCCCGGCTCTCTCGGCTCGAGCTTCGGTCCGTTGCTGTGCCGATCGCTGGACGCTTCTTCACGCTGTCTCGTCGCTGTCTTTAACGGCTAATAAACCTCCTCACATTTGGTGGAGGTGACACCGGCCTACACCAGCCACTGCGTCAAAGACCATACCGTGTCTCCGCTGAAGAGCGCCGCGTCATCAACGATCAAGTCGAAGATATGCTTCGTAGAGACGTCATTCGACCATCTCACAGTCCCTGGGCGTCTCCCGTCGTCCTGGAGCGTAAGAAAGACGGATCTATCCGATTTTGCGTGGACTATCGTCGTTTGAATAAGATAACCCGCAAGGACGTCTATCCTTTGCCGCGCATTGATGACGCCATTGACACCCTTCACGGAGCGGAATTTTTCTCGTCGCTAGATTTGCGGTCTGGCTACTGGCAGGTCCCAATGGCAGAAGCCGATCGCCAAAAAACGGCATTTATTACACCAGACGGACTATATGAATTTAACGTCATGCCCTTTGGTCTTTGTAACGCGCCTGCCACGTTTGAACGTCTCATTGATAATACGCTACGTGGCCTCAAATGGAATATGTGCCTCTGTTACCTCGACGATGTCGTGGTTTTCTCCCACGACTTTCCAACGCACCTCCTTCGCCTCAGGCACGTTTTGAGTTGTCTGACCAACGCTGGTCTGCCGCTTAACCTGAAAAAATGCCGCTTCGCTGCACGCGAGCTCGTCATCCTAGGCCACATCGTGTCCAAGCACGGCGTATTACCAGACCCAGCAAAACTTCGAGCAGTCGCAGAATTTCCCAAGCCGACGACCATGAAAGAACTTCGCAGTTTTGTAGGCCTATGCTCCTATTTCCGGTGCTTTGTTCGCAATTTTGCATCTATCATGTCACCGTTAACCCAGCTTCTTCGCGGTGACGTGGACCTCACCTCCTGGTCCCCTGCGTGTGACGTTGCCTTCACTACTCTGCGCCGTCTGCTCACTTCCCCACCTATTCTTCGCCACTTCGACCCGACGGCTCCTACCGAAGTGCACACCGACGCCAGCGGCGTCGGGCTAGGCGCGGTCCTCGCTCAACGAAAGCCTGGCTATTCAGAATACGTTGTAGCCTACGCTAGCCGAACTCTGACGAAAGCTGAAACTAATTACAGCGTGACAGAAAAAGAGTGTTTGGCTCTGGTGTGGGCGCTTGGAAAGTTCCGGCCGTACTTATACGGCCGCCCGTTCGATCTAGTAACTGATCACCACGCGCTTTGCTGGCTCTCCACGTTGAAAGACCCTTCTGGCCGCCTTGCGCGATGGGCACTCCGCATCCAGGAGTACGACATTCGCGTCGTATACCGCTGCGGACGCAAACACTCTGACGCTGATGCCCTGTCCCGCTCACCTTTGCCACCAGATCAGACGTGCGGAAACACTTGCCTCCAGACCTTGTCATCGCTAAATCTCGACTCGATTGCCACCGAACAACATAGTGACCCGTGGATCGCCTCTCTTATCGAATATTTATCTGGCACGCCCAACCTTCCAGTATCTAGATCCCTCCGACGTCAAGCTTTCCATTTCGCCATCCGCGATCAACTTCTTCATCGACGCAACTACGCTCCCGATGGCCGCCGGTGGTTGCTGGTCATTCCACGCACTTTACGATCGCAAGTATGCGCCTCCCTTCACCACGATCCGCAATGTGGCCACGCCGGAGTGTTCAAAACATATGAACGCCTTCGCCATCGCTATTACTGGCGCGGCATGTACAATTTTGTACGTAAATTCGTGCAGTGCTGTCCTGACTGCCAGCGACGTAAATCAACACTGCCACGTGCGACTGGCGCATTGCAGCCACTTCCATTCCCTGCCAAGCCATTTGATCGCGTCGGCGTTGACCTCTACGGTCCCCTTCCATTGACACCAGATGGTAATCGGTGGATTATAGTGGCGGTTGACCACCTGACACGCTACGCCGAAACAGCCGCTTTGCCGACCGCTACAGCTCAGGATGTCGCCTCTTTCATTTTGCAACGCTTTATCCTTCGACATGGTGCACCTCGAGAGCTCCTTAGTGACAGAGGCCGCGCTTTCCTTTCCGAGGTCGTCGAAACTCTGCTTTCGGAATGCCACGTCATTCATCGGAAAACGACAGCATACCACCCGCAGACTAACGGACTAACGGAACGGTTCAACCGCACGCTAGGTGATATGCTCTCAATGTACGTGGCATCTGATCATAGCAACTGGGACCGTGTTCTCCCATACGTCACGTTCGCATATAACACCGCAATACAAGCCACCACGTGATTCTCACCTTTCTTTCTTCTTTACGGACGTGAGCCTTCCCATACAATTGATACCCTACTTCCTTACCGTCCTGATGCTTCCGAGTGTCCACCTATCTCCGATGCTGCTAGACAAGCCGAAGAGTGCCGCCAGCTCGCCCGTGCGTTCACCTCGGAAGAGCAACAACGCCAGAAAGAAACCCGTAGCACCTCTCTTCCGGATCCCAGCTATGCCCCAGGGTCTCTTGTGTGGCTAGCCATCCCATACCAAACACCGGGACTCTCCTCGAAACTTGTCCCCCGGTACGAGGGGCCTTACACCGTTTTGGAGAAAACCTCTCCGGTTAATTTCCTAATTGAACCAGTTTCCCGATCGGATGACATGCGCCGGCGTGCACGTGACATCGTCCATGTTTCCCGACTGAAACCGTACCATGAGCCTTTGCCTGAAGCTTCTTAAGTCGCCAGGATGGCTCCTTTTTCAGCGGGGGCGATTGTGAAGAAGAAGATGTGCCTGCAGCGAGCAGCATCGCCAACGCCCGGCTCTCTCGGCTCGTGCTTCGGTTCGTTGCTGTGCCGATCGCTGGACGCTTCTTCACGCTGTCTCGTCGCTGTCTTTAACGGCTAATAAACCTCCTCACAGTTTGTTTGTTTTTCGTGCGAGAGAGCTGGTTTATTTAGAAAACTAGCGCTCGCCCAGTTTTCTGCCGTATCAAATACTGCCAAGAGGGGCAGCGGTTGGGCTTTACGCCCACTCGCCTAAGCCTCCCATCTGAACACTATATAAGCACACTGACGCATTACGATCCATACTTCTGCAGTTTCACAGAGCAAATAAGAGTATCGTGTTCTGCTTATTCTTCTTACTTCATCTACGCTGTGCAGCACCTACATTCAGCGACACAATTTACCACACAAGCCATGCCTTTATTTCAATTTAAGATGCTCACCCATAATGAACAAAACGAGAAAAGGTTTGAAACCTTCCATGCAAAACAATGCCCTATAGTTTGACAGGCCTAACACTCTTATCTCACTGGCAGCGCCGGCGAATACGCCGACCAAAGCAGGCTTTCCCGAATACCATTTGTAGTAATGCCGACATACAGAGCTTTGCGTAAAATAGATGATCACGGTTGGACGTCACCGCTAAACTTGAAAACTGATCCTGCCTCCTGTTCTGTCCTGGTCAGTGGGCAAAAGTACGTAGTATCTCTTGCGGGCATGATAGCTAGAAGCTGCAACATTATTAACTCAAGCCTACTGCCCATTGCCTTGCGACATACGTCGTATCTAGCGCATATAGTTGTCCTAACATAACGACATTTTCAGAGTTTCCCCAACTCGTTTAATCAGAAACTCTATTAAATGGAAGCAAGCTAGTCGCATTCACAAGATGAGCACATATCAGCCCGGCACACACACAATTCTGGGCATTACTTGCTCGTTCTCCGGCTATCTGTGCTTTCTACAGTAGCCAGTAGGACCCCTGCTAAGTTAAGAAAAACTCTCTAAAAGGAGTATAAATGTGCAAATGGTGGTCTGAATTATCTACGTTAAATGTATACGCGCCAGCCTTAAACGCATTCCAGCTAAGGTCTCCCCCTTCATGCTGTGATATTTGGATGGTCTGCAGGACCTCGTCCTATACGTCTGTCGCCAGGACATATGGATCGCTAGTCTAGACCCTTCGCAAGAGAACCAATTACAGAGATTACGAAACACTTGGCCACTTCAAAACTAGACGTGGCACCGACGCGTCAGCCTCCCTTTTGTCGCCATTGGCCAAGGCATGAAGGACCATGGGTCTTTGTCGAGCCATCCAAGGGCTCGGGTGGCGTGACAGTAAACGCGATGCTGCCGCAATGATTCCACATTGAGGAAACTTGCTTTGCCTTGTTTGTTAAAGGGCATGCCTACACCCGCTGCAAAAATAAAAATCAAGTGAAGGGGCGGTCAACGTCGTACATAGCTGTTGCGCCATGTAGGTAAGGGTCAAGCAGAGACGGGCCCCTCGCTGTCCACTCCATTCTCCGGCGCCCGTTGCTGACTTGTTTGGAGTTCGTGTTTGCCCGTCTCAAGTTGCTCGCCTTTGCACCACGACTGTGCAAGCTCCCCGCTTTTGTAGCCACCCTATATCGTTCTCGTGTTTCTTTTAGTTCATATGTAGTGTGTCTACGTTCTTTTTTTCTTTTTCGCACTGTGCTGCCACTGGAGACGACGTCTTTCAGCTTTTGAGGTATTCGTGGAAAAGAGATAGACAATTCGAAGCGCCCCACTAGAGTGACACTTATCTCGAGAAAAAAAGACACTACCACGTGACCAGTCGTTAACCGCCTACCCATTGCGACGTACCCCTTTTTAAGCTCAACTTACGTGAGATGCCTGGAGAAGGTGTTATGTTTCTTCTGGTCCTTGATAGTTGCAGCGAGCCATCCGAACCGGAGTTTGTGCGTTTGCAACACTGTTAGAAAGACATAGAGCAGCGCCTGTTGTATTACCTACTTAAACACTGCTATGACCTGTCATTAAACTGTGACTGAGCAGCAAGAAAACTAAGTTTTTTACACAACTTTTACAAGTCTGGGCAAGCAGCGGTAGAGGCAGATGAGAGGAGCAAATGAAGGTAATCGTAGACAAAACTTTATTTTGCCAACAGTAGCTTAGGCTGACAAAGAACGATGGGGGAAAAGGCTCAGAGAGTGTTAGAGACAGAACCATGCTACGAAAAACGACACTGAGGAACTGAGAGATGGAGAAGTTTTATCCTCTCACATAAGGCACAGCCACCTGAAACCTTCACTAATGTCTTAAAGTATTGCCGGTGTGACGACTGTTTAGGTCGGCACTCCAAGCTCATCTGAAATGAAAGCGCCGTGCGCAGTCGGAAGAACTAGATTTCCTTACATTAACTTTCAAATCTTTGGTAGAAAGACGCGCTGTCGTTGTGAACCGAGAGCAAATAGGCCGCTGTACAGTTTCACTCCGCACATGCCAAACAAATAAAACAGGGAATCGGAAAAATGTGCTAGAGCGAGGCACTAAAGAAGTCATGTCAGTGCATCATGAATGAAAGCTTCAGACAACTGGTCTCGCGGTTAAGCTACGCCGGTTACTCTAAGAGCCTCGTCGTGTCAGTTGCAGAAGACTTGCTCAGAAAAGCACCAGAGAAAGGGTGCGAGGATGCTGATAGGGCGAACTCAAGCAGAAAAAAAACATTGCCGTCATCCCATACATACATAAGTTCTCTCAGAGGATAAAGAATATCGCAGAAACATGTGACAAAATCGAGTTTTTTCAGTGCCCAATTAATTGGTGAGCCTGCGCAGAAGCACAAGATTAGACAAGGTAACAGAGACGGTGCGAAAAGAAGCATAGAAACAAGTTTGTTAAAGGCAGCACGTGTGTCGTCTATACCGGATTCCAGCTTACCTGTAGGAAAGTGCTATATCAGACAGACCGGTAGATTTATAAATGGTGGATTTCGTAATCGTAGTAACAATGTAAACAGAGTTGCTATTGGCAGGTTTTCTTTCCCCTCATTGCCGCAGATGTAAGTGCACACCTATATATAAAGAAACGGTCATCATTAGTTAGAAGTAGGTGCGAAATTACGCGGTTCATAATGCAGACTGGCCGAATTTCAGCGTTTAGTGACGCTTGTGGGAGCAGTCCATGTCATGAAGTCACATTCGGGAAAGTACTATTATCTCGGATCGGAATACTCCAGATCGGAATACCATATTCAAATCGAAGAGAGGCAGGCAGTCGGAGCATATTTTGGGGACAGAATTCATGTTAACAACTGGTGAGTTGAAATGGTCCCTATGCGCTCTTAAAACATACCATGTTAATGGAGGTAAGATTTGGGAAAAACCCAAGCTAATTTTTTTCATATCTAAAAGCTTCGCTGATTCTACCCATGGTCTCATGCTAAATTAAGCTTTAGCGACAAAATTCGCAGTGACAAGAGGTAAATAGCTCTCGACAATGCCAAAGACATTCAATATGTTAGACGTACTTGAATTGTCTACATGCTCCTTGACTTACTCGTGCAGTGGTTTCATTCATACGAAGTTAAACGTAACGAAAAATTCTTGTAAAGGCAGAATATTAAGCTAGAATCAGAGATTCAAAAAGTAGCAGCAGCATATTTCTACGTAGTAACAATCATTAACAGAAAAACATACACAAGCAAAACTTATTGCTGTAAGGGCTGGTTCACAATACTGGAGGAGAACGCCAGGTAGCCAATGCTGATTGTCGTCTGGATGGCCTGTATTTTCAAAGCAGTTAGAGCAGAGCACTTCCTTAGAACAGCGCAGTCCAATCGAACACGCTGGAGTAATAACACCGAGGACAGCCATCCGATGTTAGGAAAGTTTTCTCCAGCAAACCGCGAATCGAAGCTTACTTCGAGGTACCACAGTACTAAAATTATCTAAGAAGTCAATGTATCGTTGCTTCCACACTCCCAAATCGCGTACTTATTTTTTTTTTGTACGCCAGATAAGAAATGAGATGCTCCAGGCAAAAAGCGCGTCCCGTATGGTTTTCGTTCAGCAAATTATCTACCATTTTCGATCGCCACCGTGTCCCGAAGGGATCACATGTCACGAGAACGGGACGTATCGTTAAGCCTAAGAGAGCACGTCTCCTGTGTAAAGCCGAACTGCGCTGAGCAACCTTCTTTCATTTTTTGTGTTCCTCCGCCGTGCCTCTTCCGGATAGCGAGAGAAGATCTCGACTGGAAAGGGCACCATGCGTGGCTCCTAACGATGTTTTGATTGCCCGCGGGGGAGGTCGTGGTCACCAGCGCCAAGCATCGATCTTGTCTCCGATTCCCTTCGTCGTCCTGCTACCATTTCTGGCGTCCGGGGTTTTCACCCTTAACTCACACTGCATGCCGCGGAGACTTGGCAAAATGTCGCCCCCCTCGCTCGACGCGCGTTAGAAATCTACGGCGGATACCACTAGAGATCACCGTTAACTTAATAGGCACTTCCGGTGTATTTGTACTCCTTCTGCCACCCGTCGACACACTATCCGAACGGCATTAAACTGACAAGGCTCAAGACCATTTTCGGAATGCGGCAAATGTTGAATTTTGCTCAGAAAACAATAAATTTTCTGGGGGGGGGGGGGGGGGCGCCGTGGTGGTCTAGTGGCTAAGGTACTCGGCTGCTGACCCGCAGGTCGCGGGATTGAATCCCGCCTGCGGCGGCTGCATTTCCGATGGAGCCGGAAAAGTTGTAGGCCCGTGTGCTCAGATTTGGGTGCACGTTAAAGAACCCCAAGTTTTCGAAATTTCCGGAGCCCTCCACTGCGGCGTCTCTCATAATCGTATGGTAGTTTTGGGACGTTAAACCCCACATATCAATCAATGGGGGGTGGGGTGGAAAGGGAGGTTGGGGGAGGCTGGGAAAAAGTAAAATGAGTTTTTAGCCAACCCGCAAGCCATGTTATACTGCAATCACCCATTTAGCGTATAACTAGATTCCGATTAAACTATTAAAAATTAACTAAGGCAAAAGATTGTCAAACGAAAAAGCCATTTCCTCGTTTACTGACAGGCCATTAAACGCAAAATGCGAGCATATTGCACTGACTTCATTACTAGTGGTGATGGTCTTCTAAAAACCGACAAGACACAGTTGTTACCCAGATAGCCGGATATGATAGGTGTACAAGCAGACATGAACCACCTTTTAGAGATACGCCCTGGGCTACAAGTGGCTCGCCGACGCCACCTGCGGCGTACGGGACTTCAGCACACCAGGCCGCATGATTTGCAGGGATGCATGTATAAGGTCTGCATTACAGGTCCCGCTTGAACTTCTTTGCAGGGATGCATGACAGGTCCCACTTAGACTTCATAACAAAAACACAGCTGCAAACTAACGAAATGAAATAAACTTTACAACATTAAATACTCTAGGACTGCGAGAGGGGTCGTCCACGCGTATTCGAAGTTATGGCGCATAAGGTGTACTTCCCATCCTTTCTAAACTGCTAAAAAGCGGCTTCAGCGGCCAAGAAGTGTATCCATCTGGAACTCATATTGGCTTCTTTACGATGGTCGCATTCGACGGCAAGGCGCAAAGCACTCGCGAGCAGAAATGCACTGCTAGTCGAAGGCGATATTTATGCCGCGCGTGCACCACGCGTGGATCACGGGTTTCGCGGCTAGACGCTTTTGAATTATGGATGCGATTGCGAGGCGCTCAGAGTGAGCGGCGTGGGCCGGTCTTGTTGGAGCGCCACAATTTCGTCGACATTGCCTTCCGAGCAGCACCGGCAAACGCCAGGCATAAGGGATAAGTATAGGGAAGAGAGAGCGCGCATGAAGGGAGAGAGTAAAGGCAGTGTGCTGAGAAGCAGAGCGAGAGAGACAGTTTGTAAGTGAAGCGCACAAAACGAAAACTCGAGCAGAGCAGGGAGAAGAGAACGTTGCAGTGCCGCACGCAGTTTCCCGGACGCATGTCGGTCCGGCCCCAGCGGCGCATAATGAAATGACCTAACGATCGCTCCTTCCGTGCTCGGCTGCCCCGATGAAACCAAGCGGACGGCAGCCCGCCAGCCCTTGCCGCCTTTCCTTTCGTCCCACCACCATAAGTCTCTCCCCCTCCAATGCCTTCTAAAATGCCCCTGTGGGAACAGCAGCTTCCACTTCGAAGGGCGCCCATATTATGCAGTCAACGCTCGCTCCCCTCCCCAACCGACCGACCGAGCACTCTCACGAGCCTATACTCTGCGCCGAACTAAACGCGAGTCACAGCTTCCGATCAACTTGAGCGTTCAGGGCTCCTAAGGGAAAGGTGCGCCGAGTTACCTGTGCAAGTTGGTTGCCTGAGAAACACGGCATCCGCGTGTTTATTTGTTTTTAAGCGGGGGGGGGGGGGGTTATGACACTGAATAATGAAAGTCCGGCCTGGAAGGTTCAAGCGCAAAATCCCACCTAGCGAGAACGAAACAAGAAAACAAGCGCGAAAAGTGAAACCATTCTATACGCGATGATGCGTCACTAGTGATCGCGCACAGTCACCCTCATACGTTGCAATAGCTCGGTCATTATGATGCTGCTGGAGTGATTGGGATTGGAAGCAAGAAGCCCGTGTGTGCAGATCACTATACCCATTTATGAGGTCAGTAGTGGTCATAATTAGCCAGTAGCTCAGAATACGACTCGTTTCGCAGGTTTGGAACGTGGAATCCGGTCATCGAAGTAAAAGTGACACATCTGGGTGATTTGCGTCACGAGATATCTGAATCGAAGAAGATTGCAACTCGAGTGAAATGTACTTGTGTAGTGAGGACGAGGAAGACGACGAGTTTGTTGTGGTTGCTGCCATGCACGAGATCTGCGTTTCCGACAGATCAGTGCTACCGTGACTGGCATTCGTTACTGCGCCCACAATAAATCGTCTTACGACTCTTGGAGGAGGCGCTAGTGGAAAAAATCGTGTGCTTTAAATAGACTTAGTCAGCCATATGCAAAGCCGTTCAGCTCAATAGGACTTTTTTATTTTCATTACTATGATGAGCCTCTATCTCCCTTCAACTTCCTAAACACATCCGCCACGCCTTTCTGTGTTCGCTTGTGGCACATTGCTTCGTAAAATTGTCACACGTGTGAATCCAGCATGCCTTTTCTCCCTCTCGCTTTTTATATATCCTGTTCACTTATTTCCAGTACAGGAGAGCAAATGGGGCTCTCGCCTGGTTAGCAGGCCCGTCTTTGCTCTTCTAGCTTACTTTCTCCCTCTCTCTCAAGATCCAAGGTGAACGGTTTACAAACTTCCAGATAATAGGTCAAAGTCTCCGCTTAATTAAAAAAATTACATTCTTTTATTTTAAGAAAATAATGGACAATAGAGGTACGAAGAAGCAGACTCCGCGATCATGGCCCCAACAACTGTCAGATTAAAAACCCGACTATCACTATGACAGCACTGCATTGCATTTAAATACACTTCTTGATCAATCAGATTTGATTCTATCGGAGGTAAAAAAAGCGTGCTGTTTTTCCGTGAGTCCAACCTAACTTGCTGAAAATCAATATTCACCCGTGCCCTGCATCAACGAACAACGTTTAACATCGCACAGCTTTGATTTCATTTCTTTTCTGTAAGCGTACACTATAAACGTCCAATCAATAGATGTAAAACGAGAGTTAAGGATATTATCCCGGGGCGTCTGTTGGGTAGGGCTAACCAGAATTACCAATACCAAACCAAATTGAATCTGCAGCCCTCTGCAATACGTCCATCGATGGAGGAGTATTGGAGGTACGATAAGTTCAAGAAGGATGGCAGGCAAAGTAAAAAAAAATAGCTTCGGCTGAAGTGCGGTAGAGCTCATTTATGGAAGTGTGTACCCAAACTGCGCCAGCGAATGAAGCTAAGAGCTGTCCGATAAATGAAATTAGATGCAAGAAGGGTGCTTTAGTCACGTTTTACCGCTTTCGCGAAGGGAGCCTGAGTGTGCTTCGAGAAGAGCCCATACGCTGGACAGCCGCGGTCGGGACGCAGCGATTGCCAGGCGCTGTGGTCGGAGTAATTTCTTAAGCGGCAAGCCGGTCTCGGTGGCACGTCGTCTTAGCGAGATGAAGGGCGACTCCTTCATGAGGAACGTGGGGTCTTCGTGTCGGTGGAAATTAAATCGCGACAATGTATTCAAAATTTTCTCCCTTTACGTTGGCAGTAATAAGAAATATTTTCATTTAGCACATGAAGAGAGGCGTATATTTCAATGCGACTAACAAAAGAAAAACAAACACAACTCCTACGGTGTTTTTTTTATTGAATATTCAGTTTGCGCAAATAATAACAGGTTCACTCCGCCCTCTAGCGCCATTTTTTTAGTTTTCTTCTTTTTCATCCTCCTTCAATAGGTGCGCCTGAAATCTGACATTTTATAGCTAAGTATTGTAAAACCAAATTATGAATGCATATCTGCTAACAACATCCGAGGGTTCTCGAAATCAACTGTGTTAATGTACTGAGAGCTTCGAAAGATACTTGACGAAGAAAATTATTTAATTTCAGACATAGTAAAACCAACATAAAGAAACCCACGATATTTCCTCGCAAAGTAAATTGCATAAAAAGGGGAAAAAAGTATTCTTGAAAACTGACAAGAAGGTAGGTCGTATGACTGAACAATTGCATTCAGTTTAATAATTGGATACACCTATCTTTTAAAGACATAAAATTGTTGCCACTGCATGAGAAATATATTCATATATGGTGCTTCAGGAGGCTAATTGAAATCATCGTATTTTTGTATCTATATATTATCATAAGCAGCGTGGTGCCTCCAGTAAGACAAAAGGTCACTGTTGAAACAACGAGGACCGATTTCCCATCATTGTTGCAGAAAAACGAGCCCTAAAGTACTGATACCACGTGTTACGCAAGCATCGACAAAGCAATTAAGACTCGACCTGTCTCTAAGTCGTGGTCATAAATCATAGTGCAATTAGAAAAACAATAGCGAGCCTGTCATCTAACGCGGATTGTCGTACAGAGGCGTTCTCTTCGGTGCAAATATTTTTTTTCTCTCTTATGAGAATCTGAACAACAAGCACTATTATGAAATGATAATCATCGAGAAATCAGCTTCTACAACCAGTAAAGCAAAAAAAAACGATGTACGTCTGCTCTTACTACATTATGGTCGATCATTGCAGCAGAAAGCAAAATAGGGGCCGTAGTGGTGAAATAAAATATACATTACGATATATTTCCTGATTTAGCCATAGTTTCAGTTTTAACGGATATACATGCAAAGCGAAGTTGTTAGAAGAATGACAGGGTTGTCCGACATTTAAAAAAAAACCTATTGTTTCCTTGTTTGTTCAGCACGCCTCTGCGATAGTGGGCGGCAGTCGTAGACGTTTTTGCTTGAACCATGCGAAAAGTGTTTCGACACACGAACTTGCTTGTATCGCGGAAGCGGCATAGCTACTCTCAACAAACAAATATGGCCATGAAATGTAGATCACACCAATTTTTTTCCAATGTCATAGCATGGTATTAGGTTGGCCGTCTGCTACAATTCATTACTAACGATAATGATAAGAGCTGAAGGAGTCACGATCTTTCCCGTGAAAGCCCTCAGTAACACGCAAAGCTGCGGCACTTATCAAGCTTGCAAAACCTTTTTACACTTTCCTTGGTTGATCTACTTGCGTCTACTTGCGTTTGTGAAAACTGCACTGCAACAGCGTTGCCATAAAGTCGATAAACCTCTTCGGCAAGAAATCGCGAAAATACATTATTTAATAAGCAACCAAACGTAATACAATCATATACCTCGTCAGTCGCCATGACGTGTGACGACGTTTAGTGATATTTTCCAAGTCGTGAAGTTGTACATTCCACAAAAACGCACAGCGCAGTCACAGCGACAGTGGGTATAGCGGCCATCGTAGACCTATCTTTAAATCCATTATGGCATAAATCGTCATAATCTCTGTGACGTAGGGAAGCACACACAATGCCATCATTCGTTATTCTGCAGATGAGCGAGGTACCCTTCTCACATCTGTAAGGCATATATGTTCACTTCATTGATGCGGTGGCGGAAGACGACATAATTGTGACTGAGCCCTTTGTACTACGCTGAAATCAATAAACGATCTACTCGTTGCTCAGCTCCAGCTGTGTAGCGCCTGGTTATCATTTCACGCTTTTAAAAGGCTATATTTGGTTTTGGGACGTTGAACCCTTCACATCAATCAATCAAAAGGCTCTATTACACACGTTAACGTAATTTTCCCAATATCACGATCTACTTACTGCACATGTTAACAGAATTTCCCCGATTTATTTCACAGCTTTCATAGTGAAAAAAAAAACTAGCGATTAGCTCTTTTCTTGAAAGACACTCAGGTTCAAAGGACAGTTAGAAAAAAAGTCAGTTTTGACATAAGAGCGATGCAATGAATGCGATAGCAATAAATTTAAACATCACACGAAGAACGGCAAACAGCTCGGCATTTGCAGCGCATTGCTCAAACACAAAGAAAAACGCAACGAAAGGTACACACAGGACAAGAGCGAACAAGCAATTGTCACAACGAAGTTTTTATTTTCTAGAGCTGTTAAACCACTGCTGTGTTTCCTCTTTCCTCGCTTCTAAAAGACTCATACCACGCATCGCTAAGGACATTGCCAACCCAGAAATTTCTCTATTCCCCCCCCCTTCTTTTTCTTTGCCATTTTTTGTCTCTTTTTTTCGTCGGTTTACCGTAACGTCCAAATACCCCCACCCCGTCTTTCCCCCACTCCCCATTTTCTTTTATTTTTATTTTTTGTGTGCGTTTCTCTCGTCGTTGCTCATTTCCTTTGCATTCTCAATTTCCTTTTTGTCAGCAAAGACGCCGCCAAATTCTTGAATTAATTCCGCTGAGCGGGCCACCTACGTGGATACTGAAAGCATATTTCCCCAATGATCTTCCCCATTAAAGGGACGCTGAAAGGTTTTTATAATTCAATCAAACTTCGTGTTTAGGAAGGATCGACATTATTGTTGACGATGACATAATTATTTTTGCGGTTGTAGAAGCTGGAGCTTTAGAACAAGTAAAATAAAAGCTTGTCTTGCTCCGCCCCCGCGAGCGCCCTGAAAGAGTGGGCGTGGAAACATACGCCATCTTCGTTTCCTCTGCCCCAGAACAAGTGTTCTTTCTTATCTTCAACCACGGCCTCTGTGACTAACCAAAGACGTGCCGTTGCCGGAACTAATCGAAGAGGCCACACTTCAGCAGTGCTGCTGTTGCAGATGACGTCGCATGCCGAGAATGACGTCATCGTGTTTTCTCGGCGTCTTAAGAAGCCCGGCGGCCACAGCCATTGTTTTTTTTTTCACCAAAAAGTGCTATTGGCGTTCACGTTTGAGAACTCTCACATCGCTTTTCTAATTCAGCAGGGATCAAACGGTCCTTACGCGCTCCTAAGTCATTGTTTTTAAAAAAAGTGCGTCAGCTTCTTTTTTTAAACACGGGCTCATAGACCCCATCCGGTATCGCTTACCTTCGACATCTTGACATTTAAAAGTACGCCACCTGCTTCTCCCCCTGTTTGTAGCTGCTTATTGTGCGTCACATTCATAGGCGACCGGGAAGAGACGTACGCCGCTATCGTCGGCCACACTTTGCGGGGGCCGGACGCGGCGACCGTCTGCCAGCTTCGAAGTTTCAAGCCCTTTCGTTTGTTCGTGTCTGAAGAGGCCACAACTTTGCAGCACACCGCTCCTTTGCGTGTTTTTTTTTCTTTTTTTTTCTCTCTTTTCCTCCCCCCCCCCCCGCTCTCCGAGAACATTTTTGAATCACTATCACCTGATTTGATATGAAACGAGGACTGCACTCCACTGCTTTATGGTTTTTTTTTTCTTTTCAGACGGCGATTATCAACAGGGACACGCGCCCCCACCAGAAGATGACGTCACTACTAACCTCTTTAAAACTAACACGCCAAGGATGACACAGCGCCTTTGAAAAAGATAGGTCCTCCTATCGAAATGTCGGCCAGCCTGTCCTAGGCACTTTACTGCTCACCCTGATTATCCCCTACTTTGGCTTTTTCAGCTAGAAGCTCACTTTCGCAAACGCGGCCACTGTAGTGAGTGGAGGAACCTTCGTAAGGTCTACTAGGCGCGAGGCCCATCACTGGTGGCGCGGGCCCTGCAATCGCTGAGAAATGCAGGGTTGGATCACGTGGTCTCACTTCGTTCTGGAGAAGGAAAGCGGACGGTTGAATTCGTTGCTTTTTTACAGCTATTTCGTGGCGTTTACCCTTTGAACAGCGTTGTCTTGCTCTCACTTCGTGTGTGCTCGCCTATGGAGGATACATCATCTAAAAAAGTGCAGTAAAAACTATCACTGGCATGGCACTTTTCTTCGGTGTGCCACACTGCGCTACGTACACGAAGGAGCCAGACTAAATATTCCACTTTTACCCATACCCTCCTTTGCAGGAGCACGATGCTGGTGTCGACTGTATTTTTCTTCTTTTATTTCAATTTCGTGTGGTTAAAATGAAAACCGACCGCGAATGGTCAAGTAAAAGCTCCCGCATAGAAGCCGAAATATGAATGCGCAAATAGTCCGGTCATCTATGTTTTAATCTATGGCGTAGCAATGCACGTACACGTGTGGGAATTGCCATCATTACGTCGAACATTGTGCGCCATTGTCTCGACTGCCAGAGACTCAACATAAAGCCGAGAAGACCATTTATTTTTTTCTGACCGCTATCTTTGTCCGACCACTATCTACTTCGCGGTCTGTTGCTGTCTATTTTGTGGTTAGTTGCTCTTGCGTGTCCAACCAGCGCGCTCGATTAAACCTTCTTTTTGCATCACACATGTGCTGCTTGAGCCTTCGCCCCGCCAAGGTGGTCTAGTGAGTGGCTAAGGTACTCGGTTGCTGACCCGCAGGTCGCGGGATCAAATCCCGGCTGTGGTGGCTGCATTTCCGATGGAGGCGGAAATGTTGGAGGCCCGTGTACTCAGATTTGGGTGCACGTTAAAGAACCCCAGGTGGTCAAAATTTCCGGAGCCCTCCACTACGGCGTCTCTCATAATCAAGTAGTGGTTTTGGAACGTTAAACCCCACAAATCAATCAATGCTTGAGCCTTCGCTGAAAATTACTCGTTTCGCCCTGGTAACATTCGTCATAGTCACACCCCTTTTCCGCCCCCTTTCCGAGTCCACATTTTATGGGTTCTCGTGTGTTTTCCCGATCACGCGGGCTAACTTACGACTATGGACTCATAGGGTTGCTTGAGTACAGTTATGTCAGTACATGGAGCCCACAGCCAGTGTCACTACCAAGCTACAGGCGAAAACGTGGCCAGATTCAAACCGTGATTCACCTCCTAAACAGCAGCCACAAGTGTCAGCTTATCAATGAAATCGTAAATGCTGAAGGCTGGTATTTTTGTTGAAACATAAAACTGCCATTTATATTCGCAGTAAGCCACACCTTGCAGCATGCTCGTTCAAGTGCGCAGCGTGCTGGAGAACGCGGGTGACCACGCCCGGCATGTCGCAGTACAAGTGAGAGGCGCGCATCCCAACTCTCGCAAAGCCCGAGCGGGGCAACGACTTTTATAGCGCGCCATCTCGTGGGTGATAGTGAACACGATGAAGCTCTTCTGATTTCTGCGTCCTGCCAGCGGTAAATGGTGTAGATAAAGGTCTCGCGATTAGTATGCTAGGGTACGCGCGCGGTGAGGTGGAGTTCTCTAACGCATCGCGTTAGCGTGGCTTTTATACACATAAACATGAAAATCCCAACGGTTACGGCGAAAACCCTCAAAAAAGGGACCATATAATTGCGATGGCAATGAAAAAGACAGCTGGAAGGAAGAAACCAGCAACATCTTGTAACTCGCTGCGCTACCAATCACAATGTACTTACGGTCACAAAGTATGTTCTGAAGGTTATATGGTTACAGCCGCAAAGCATTTTGCGGCTGTAACTATTTGCATTTTGGTTACAGCCGCAAGGGCGCTGTTTAATTCAGGCTGTCATATAGTTTTATAGTATACGTAGTTGTTCTGCATATGTGGCATGCCTGAAAGGGGAGGAGGAGGGAATATTAGTACGCATAGCGTGTACTTGTTTGACTGCCCCTGTAAAGCGTGCTCTCACTGTTAGGCAAAAATGCATAAAGCAGAAGCCAACAGTAAGCAAAAAAAAAACAGTGGGGGGTGTGCATGTGTGCGTGCGTGCGTGCGTGCGTGCGCGCGCGCGCGCGTGTGTGTGTGTGTGTGTGTGTGTGTGTGTGTGTGTGTTTGCGCGCGCTAATGGATTTGTTATAGTCAATAAAACTGCCTTCATTAACAACGTTTGTGTTCTCTTGTAAATTACGCTGTTTTTGCAAGGCAGAAGTCAGTATAGAAGAAGCTCACAATGAGAAAAACAACTGTGTGCGTGTGCGTGTCATGTAAAAGTGGACTGTTACCAACTCGCAAAAGTCATTGTGACGTAAACTCGACCTCACATGTCGCGTCCATTTCATATAAATTATGTCGCCACGTGTCGGTTTATTAGCATCAAATCGATTAGCTGCTTGATTTTATTAGGTCGATTTCTTGTCACAAGGTAATGTTGCAGGAGGCGCAGAATAAAAGCTACTTGAAGGTGTATAGATGATATCTTTGCCGTTGCAAGTTTGCAAGTTTGTGTCATCTATTTTAACTACAACATTGTTCCCTCTTTCTCTCTGTTCTCTTCAGGGGGGTGGCCACTGTAAATATTGCGTTGAACACGATGGACATCAACCAGTGCTCCGACGACGATTTTTTCTTCGCCAAAAGTCATCGGTGTGATCCACAAAGTGCCGAGGTAAGACCCGTCTTCATATATTGCGCTACGTTCTTTGAAAAGTGAGAAACTTCAACACAGGCAGTTGAAGGATCGAGGTGCATTGCTAAAGGTATTTTATGACGTGTAGATATTAAAAAATGCGTGAACACTGGGTCTCGTCGGTGTCAACGTTTCGACAGTCGGACCTTTCTTCAAGGAAGCAACAGCCTATGTCAGCGCGGGTAAGGTAGATAGTCACAGCCTTAAATTAAGGCAAGTTCGTTTGAGAAAATGTGAACACCAACAACATCCCTCTATCACAAATCCTCAATTTTGTCAAGCTTCCATACTTGATAGATGGGTATGTAGGGTTTAACGTCCGAAAACCACCATATGATTACGAGAGACACCGTAGTGGAGAACTCCGGAAACTTGAACCACCTGGGGTTCTTTAACGTGCACCGAAATCTGAGCACACGGGCCTACATCATTTTCGCCTCCATCGAAAATGCAGCCGTCGCAGCCGGCATTTAATCCCGCGACCTGTGGAAGCTTCTATACTTCTCCGAAGTGTCTGTATGTAGGGCAATTAAAAATTATGAAATACGGCATGCGAGATGTTCATTTTGGACGCAGCGCGTACAAATTAGTTTGTTCTGAATATTTCCGTTCGCTTAAAAAAAAACTAAATGTGCGCATTCTTACGTTGGCAATACATAAATATAGGAACGAACATTCTATGTAAACGCAGAACGACAAGAAGCAGAAAAGTATTTCCGGGCAAAAGACTCGCTGCGTGCGCATTCATTTCCAGACAAACACTCGTTTGCAAACGCAGCTCTGTCTAATGTCCCAATGTCCATCCCTTCGACCGTCTTCGATGGCGGACAACGAGCGAAGCAATGCCCAGTTCGTGCCAAGAAGACATTAGAGGTATTGAGTTGGTTCAGAGAGGAGGCCGAGAAAGGAAGGGGTAGGCGTACGTCCGAACAACGTTTGCACTCGAATCAAGCTTCCAGATGCCCCAACGCTGCTAGCGAGCGCATATTTCAGGCACGAGAAGACTGACTCCGACACAGTCTAGCTCCGGCAGCTAATCCTTCAGATGGAAGACAGGGTGGAGCATCACGTGCACGCAGTGGCTGTTGCGTGTCTGGGGCCTATCCCGAGGAGTTGCATGCCTACTCGCTTCTGGCGCACGCCGTTATTTCTCCCCGAGAAAGATGGCGACGAAGAAAAATAAGGGGGAAAGATATGAAACACGAAATCGAACGATAACGACGAGCGAGCGACCAACCTCACGCCACCTTCGGTGAATTGAGGAATGGCTCATCCATGACGCAGCGTTTTCGTCAGAGTGCGAGATTAGAAATGAGTTCATTTCATGGTGCTAGAGGTATTTAAAAAAAGCAAGGTCTGCGCGGAACGCGCAGCACAGTCACAGCAAAAGCTGGAAGAGTGGCCGTATAGAGCCTTTTCTAATCACCCTTTGGATAACTGCTACAAGTACAATTTCCAGGTACACACAACGCCATACAAAATCATATTCTTTGTTTAGTTGGCCGGCATTCACTATGGTATTGTCGCGCGTGAACAAGAGGGACTTCAGGTAAAGAATACCGCGTAGTCACAGAGGCGCAGGTCAGGGACACCACAATCCAAAAAAAACAAAAGCCTCGGCGAGAGCGCGCTAGCCCAACAGCTTCTTCCTCCTTTTTCTCCTCGATGCGGGCTCGTGCTCGCCGCAGTTCATGGCCAGGTGGCATTATTCCCCCACTGAAAAAAAAGCATCGCCCCGATGCTCGCGCGAATGGTAGTGGATAAGCGGAAGTAAAGCAGACATGCACACTGTGGGCACACTCAAGAAAAAACAACAACAAAAGAACAAGGCTGAGGCACGGTCCCACTAACGTACGAAGTACGGCTTGAGCCGTACAACGTGAACAATCTCTGGGTAGTGCTTTCGACGCTGGGGTGACATGGTTCCATATGGAACCACCTCATAATTCACGTCACTGATGCGACGCACTACTTTGTAGGGTCCAAAGTAGCGACTCAGGAGCTTTTCGGACAACCCTTGGCGGCGAACCGGAGTCCATACCCAAACTAGATCTCCTGGGTGGTATTCGACCTGTCGATGGCGAAGATTGTAGCGGCGTGCATCTGCAGTTTGTTGTTGCGTGATATGCAGGCGTGCCAACTGTCGAGCTTCTTCGGCAAACTGAGCAAGCTGCTCAGCGTCAGGTGTGAGCGACCCGTCGTAATCGTGTGGCAACATAGCGTCCAACATGGTCTGGACCTCACGCCCATAGACGAGACGGAACGGTGTGAATCGTGTCGTTTCTTGGATGGCAGTGTTGTAGGCGAATGTTACGTATGGAAGGACCTGATCCCACGTCTTGTGTTGAACGTCTACATACATGGACAACATATCGGCGATGGTCTTGTTAAGTCGTTCCGTCAGGCCGTTAGTCTGCGGATGATACGCCGTCGTCTTGCGATGGCTCGTGAAGCTTAGCTTGAATACATCGTCAATGAGCTGAGCCGTGAAAGCTGTTCCGCGATCAGTGATGACGCAAGACGGGGCGCCATGGCGAAGAACGATCTGTTCGACGAAAAACTGGGCAACATCGGAAGCTGTAGCTCGTTGCAGGGCTCTTGTCTCGGCGTATCTCGTTAGATAATCTGTCGCTACAACTATCCATTTGTTACCGGCAGATGACAGAGGAAACGGCCCCAGTAAATCCATGCCTATTTGATCGAACGGCGACCTTGGTGGTGTGATTGGTTGCAGCAGGCCTGCAGGCTTCAGTGGCGGAGATTTGCGGCGTTGACATTCACGGCAGCTTTTCACATATCTCTTGACGTACATAGCAAGTCTCGGCCAGTAGTACGCCTGTTGAACTCTGGCGAGAGTTCGTGAAGAACCTAGATGCCCGGATGTGGGTTCGTCGTGGCAGGCCAGAAGAATGTCGTCTCGCATGTCAGATGGGACCACTAGCAAGTAGGCTTTCCCATTGCCGTTCGAGTTTGATTTATACAAGACACCGTTCCGCAGGCAGAACGAAGAGAGATTGCGAGAGATGTGCCGAGGTACGGGTGTGTTGCGTCCTTCTAGTTGGTCAATGATTGCGCGAATCTCGACGTCATCGTGTTGTCGTGCGATCAAGTCTGTTGCAGTGAGGACTCCGAGGAAGCCGCAGTCATCGTCATTGTCGGGATCACAAACTCCAGTAGGTGCACGTGACAAGGAATCAGCATCTTCGTGCTTGCGGCCTGATTTATAGACAATGGTAAGGTCAAACTCTTGCAAACGAAGGCTCCATCGTGCCAGACGCCCAGACGGGTCTCGTAAATTGGCTAACCAGCACAATGAGTGATGATCAGTAACTACTTTAAAGTGACGACCGTAGAGGTAAGGCCTGAATTTCATAGTGGCCCACACTACTGCTAGGCACTCTTTCTCCGAGGTGGAATAGTTCATCTCGGCGCGAGACAGGGCACGGCTGGCGTAAGCTATCACGCGCTCGGTGCCTTCTTGATGTTGGACAAGCACGGCGCCGAGACCTACATTGCTCGCGTCGGTATGAACTTCCGTGGCAGCATCCTCGTCGAAGTGAGCAAGAACTGGTGGTGCCTGCATACGCTCACGTAGATCGATAAAAGCCGCGTTCTGTTCTTCATTCCAAACGAATGGTACGTCGTCACGTGTGAGACGAGTCAGAGGCTCGGCAATTCTAGAAAAATTGGCGATGAAGCGACGATAGTAGGCGCACAGACCGAGGAAGCGGCGTACTGCTTTCTTGTCACGGGGAACGGGAAAGGAGGCTACGGCGGTTGTCTTGTCGGGGTCAGGTCGAACACCGTCTGCGCTCACAACATGCCCCAGAAATTTAAGTTCTTTATAGCCAAAGTGGCATTTTTCTGGCTTCAGCGTGAGGTTCGCAGAGTGGAGTGCTTCCAGAACAGCCTGCAGACGTTTCAAGTGTTCCTCGAAAGTGACCGAAAATACGACGACATCATCGAGATAAACTAAGCAGGTGTTCCACTTCAGACCGGTAAGAACAGTGTCCATCATTCTTTGGAATGTCGCTGGTGCAGAACACAGGCCGAAGGGAAGCACCTTGAATTCATACAGGCCGTCCGGTGTAACAAAAGCAGTTTTTTCTCGGTCTCTTTCATCAACCTCAATCTGCCAGTATCCGCTTTTCAAGTCTATGGATGAAAAATACCTTGCTCGCCGTAGTCTGTCTAGTGAATCATCGATGCGTGGCAGAGGATACACGTCTTTTTTTGTCACGTCGTTCAGCTTTCTGTAGTCCACGCAGAAACGCAACGTTCCGTCCTTTTTCTTTACAAGAACGACTGGCGATGACCATGGACTATTGGACGGCTGTATAACATCATCCTGAAGCATCTCTTCGACTTGGGCATTGATCGCGTCACGTTCTTTGGCAGAAACTCGGTAGGGTTGTTGCTTTATGGGCGAGACATCGGTGTGTATAATAATCCGGTGTTTCATAAGGGGCGTTTGACGCACCTTTGAGGACGAAGCGAAACACTCTTGAAATTCAAGCAACAGCTCCTGCAGCGCTGCGCGTTCTTTCTGCGTGAGGCTCGAATTGATGTCCACCTTTTCAAGAGCCTTAGAAACGCCGGTCGATGTCGATTGTAGCCCACTATTTATTGATGCGGCAGAAAAACATTCAGCAACGTCTTCGATGGGGTAGGCGAAAGCGATAGCGGTGCGTCGAAACAGATGCCGCTGCTCATTACTAAAATTTGTCACAAGCAGCGTGGCACGTCTGTCGTGAAGCGTAATGAGGCTGCGGGCTGCGCAGACACCTATGCTAAACAAAAGTGTCAAGTTGCCTTCGGCGACTGCCTCACCGTCACGTATCTCGTCACACACGACTTCAACCAGGATGCTTGAACGTGGAGGCAACGTGATTATGTCGGCCGAAACACGAAGCGAACTGAGATGGCTGTCATCAGGCTTTTCTGCTTTGTCTGTAGAGAACGTCACTGTGCGCTGTCGGAGGTCAATGATAGCACCGTATTCACGTAAAAAGTCGACGCCTAGGATGAGGTCTCGGGAGCATTCAGGAAGTATAAGGCAGCTGCAGAGAAATGTGCGTTTGCGAATACCGACTCTAATCGTGCAGATACCGAGAGGGGTGACGACGTGCCCGCCGGCTGTACGGATTTGTGTCCCGTACCACGGCGTACCCACTTTCTTGAGATGCGTCGCCAGTTTTCTGCTCATGATGGAGTAGTCGGCCCCTGTGTCTAATAAAGCTGTAATATCGTGGCGGCCGTCGAGCACTACAGGTATATCTAGGGAAAGTCGGCTTTCTGATTCGGGAGCTGTCGTCGTTGAACCACTGCTGGTACGTACTCGCATGGATTGGGGCCCTTGTTCGTGTCGTTTATCAGCGGCCCCGCCCCCGAAGGTCGCTGTCGTTAGTTTTCCCGCCTAGGGCTGAGCGGCCGTGCTGGCGCCGCCCCTGGGTAGTTCGGGACACTTGACGAAGACCTTCTTGGAGATGGTGATCGTGACTGGCGCCGCGGGAGCAGTGGCATGCGCTGCTCGGACAGGTACTCCTCAATCGCTCTGGGTCTTTCGCCAAATCTTGGCCTGGGTGAGTCGACGGCGAAACCCTGAAGTCCGAGGCGACGGTACTGGCATTCGCGGTACACGTGTCCGGCTTCGCCACAGTGGTAGCACAGCGGCCGCCTGTCCGGTGTGCGCCATACGTCCGATTTCCGCGGGAGGAGCTGCCGATTCTCGAAATGCTGGACTGGTTGAACTGCTGGGAGTGGATCGCGATGTGCAGGGTGTACGAAACGGCGTGGAGGAGCGTAACGACTCGCAGCTTCGGCGTACGATGCAGGAGCGACGTAACAGCTCACAGCCTCGGCATAAGATGCACGGTGAGGCTCGATCGGTACAGGTGGGGAAGCATCGTTGGACAGCGGGACTTGCAAAGCCTGCTGTACTTCACTCCTGATGAGGCTGGAGATGGATCCCGCAGCAGGTGGAGGCGGCCCGTGAATCTTCTGCAGCTCGTCGCGTACCACCGATCTGATGAGGTCGCAGAGAGCTTCGAGATTGACGTTACTCCCCGCAACTCCAATCTGGTCCACCGGCGAGGCAACATTCACGTGGCGGTCGTACACAGCTGATCGCTGCTGCAGCATGTTTTCCATTGTCGTTGCTTCAGTTAAAAACTCTGCCACAGTATTCGGGGGACTTCGCACGAGACCAGCGAAGAGTTGCTCCTTAACTCCTCGCATTAGGTGGCGCAACTTCTTGTCTTCTCCCATACCTGGGTCAGCGCGACGGAAAAGGCTCGTCATGTCCTCCACGTACGCCATCACGCTCTCGTTCGGCATTTGGATGCGTGATTGGATGGCCCGTTCCGCTCGTTCACGGCGATGGGGGTCAGCGTAACTTGCTAGCAGCTGACGGCAAAACATCGTCCACGACGAGAAGGGTTCGCGGTTCTCGTACCAAGTACGAGCTCCGTCCTCAAGGCTGAAATATACATTCCGCAGCTTGTTGGCGTCGGTCCACTCGTTGAAAGCCGCAACGCGTTCAAAGTGAGCCAACCAGTCCACAACATCCTCCAACATGGAGCCGCGGAACACCTTCGGCACTCGTGGCTTCTGCAGCGTGTAATTAGCCATCGGAATATTTTCCGTACCGCTCTGGGGTGGTGCAGTTGATGCCATCTCCGGTAGAGGTTCACGCTCGGGGGACAATCCTCGGATTCTCCGGCTGGCCCGGTGGACAGGTGTTGCGACTGCGGGTATAGGGCTCCCAGGAGGCGTTTGGATCATTGACTGGGAATACCCAGCGACTCCACCAGTTGTCGCGCGTGAACAAGAGGGACTTCAGGTAAAGAATACCGCGTAGTCACAGAGGCGCAGGTCAGGGACACCACAATCCAAAAAAAACAAAAGCCTCGGCGAGAGCGCGCTAGCCCAACAGCTTCTTCCTCCTTTTTCTCCTCGATGCGGGCTCGTGCTCGCCGCAGTTCATGGCCAGGTGGCAGTATCCTTTTTTCATTGTTCGGAAAACTGTGGTATCCGCTACACACCTATTATGCCTGAAGAATTATGCCTAGAGAGGGTATGTGCCACAGTTAATGAGTGATCAAGAACAAGCTTTTGTAACGGGTTGGAGCATCGAAGGACCCACTCGTTAAGCAATTCGTAATGTGTGACGCCTGGTTGTTCCTTTGATGTCCTAAAACGCTTAATTACTCATATGAACACTTTGCCGGCATCAAGTCTGCCTAAGGCCAGTTTAGAAGCGAGTTCAAAGCACTGGCGTGGCTCAGTCGTAGAATACTGGTGTGGCACGCAGGGCATTCGGATTCAAATCTCATTGTGTCCTTGGTGTTGTTTTTTTTCTAGTTTTTTTTTTCGTGTGATAGTGGTTACGGACACGGGCGGTGGTGGCGGCTGACAACTATGGCGCCGAACTGGAACCATGTTGTGCTCTCATAACAGCTTTCGCCGTAAAAATATTGCAAGAAAAGGAAGAAAAAAGCTATTGATTGCATGTACTCGGCCGATTTGAACAACTTGATATTGCGAACAATCAGAGAAATGACGAAAAATAATTTGTTTTCTCCCGTTGTGGAGAAGTAGCTAACTTGGAGCATATGCTCATGCGATGCCCCTCGTTACTGGGCAGCAATCAAGCCAACCTGTCAAAGTGGTGCCTCGACATCGGAAGCCGCAACAAGGGGGATCAGCTTTGGGCCATCCAGAGAGCCCACGATGCGGCGGTAAGGCTGTTACATTTGGCCATGCAGTTTGTCGTGACAGTCACCATTGAGCGTGAACTTGTCTGCAAGAATGCTTTCACCCCGATATCAGCGCTTGGCCGGAATCACGAAGCATGACATTATCCTGAAGGGTGGGGGTGGGGGCAGCAATTCGCTGTGGTCGGGTTACAAGGAATCCGACGGAGGGGTCACGGACAATCTTTTATTGAGTGGGGCTAAACATCGTGAGACAGCGTCGCTATTGCAATTCCCAGGGAGTCAAGATCTCAGCACAGCCATTGTCGCTTACACGTGGTCGTGACAAAGCACCAACTGTTCGTCAGCAAGAAATGGCGTCGCTGTAGCAGTTCTCACGAATCCAGCGCCTGAGCGTAGCCACGAACCGCTAATGGCGTTCGTGTCAGCGGCCATCTTCTCCACAGAAGTTCTCGGCATTCCCCTCCTCCAGACTCTACCTCCTCGCCGACCTTTTGAAACCGTCTTCAAGGCGTGGGCCGGGTACAGCATTGTGTGGTGTCCTCATGCCACCCATTAGACCCTCCCGCCCATGTTCCTTATCAGAGGAGTGACCCGATTTCTGCTCCCTTTTTGCGTGGTAGACCACTGATACATCAAGTAACCAAAGCGGAGAGGCGATCGAGCTGGAAGTGATTCATTATGGCGTAAACATAGCGCAAAAAATACGAGGACAAAAAAGCGTTTGTGGTATTCACTTTCCTGTCCTCATCTTTTATTTTGCCACATTTACCTTTAATGAGACTTCAATTCACTTGATTCGCGGCAGCAATGGTCACCGCCTCTTCAGACCTCCGTGTTGGAAAAACAGCGGGTCATAAAAACCAAAGAAATTTGTACGAAATGGCTGAACAGTTCTTTTTTTCATTTTTCGTGGAAATAAACTCACGTTCCGTCCCTTTGAACGCGTCTCCTCACTGGCGAACATCGGCTGTGTGGACGACGGCGAGGAGCCGAAAGAGCTTCGTTGCACCCCATCCCCTACAAGGCGTGGCAGCGGTGAGATGCCATCAACCTTGAGTCCTTCTAATGGTTAGCCCGGCCGCCCTAACGTGGGAGAAAGCCACTGCGCGCTTGCCGCGTTTCTCAGGACTACAAATACAGTTCTTCCATCCATCCATCCTCAGATCAAAAAAGCACTAATAGACCTTGGAGCGTCTTTTTTTTTTAGTTTTCAACAAGAAATAGTATTGGTTACCTTCTGATCTCAATCGTTTCTTTCTGTGCGAATTTTATTATCAACACTTCTTTAAGGATTGTTTTAAGTGTAACATTTCCCCCACACACTTGCCAGTAACTGGGCATGATGTTTAAGACTTAGCGAAGGTTTATGATGTCACCGGAACAATTATCGCAACAATTTAGCATGTAGGGTGGGTCCTTGCTGCTACGCAGAAACATCGCCCACACAACCTCAGAAGCTTCAATACTTGCTGAAAACAGGAATGCACTAGCTTTATTATTATTATTATTATTATTATTATTATTATTATTATTATTATTATTATTATTATTATTATTATTATTATTATTATTATTATTATTATTATTATTATTATTATTATTATTAGCAGCAGCAGCAGCAGTGCATAACTCAGAGATATTACGCAAGTATATCTTCCTGGACAGGTTAAACCGGTGATTTACGTAGATAGCAGCATGAACTGATCAGTATAACTCCGAAACAAATTTTTCGAAGAAAGTCTTGAACGTGTAAAACAGTGTGCGCACACCACCGATCTGTTTCACGACTGAGACGTTTTAAATTCGTACAAAATCAAGTGATACCTTACAGTTCTCACTAGCAAGATGAGATGAAATGTGAACTGTCATTAACTGCGAATTTCGTATTTTCATCTTTTTGTTTCCACGCTTGAATATGATATCACACCGATGGCCACAACTCTCTGTTCGTGACCAGAGTCCGGTTAGATGACAAAGCTTTCTTAGTCTGTATTGCTGTTTGAGGGCAAGAAATAATCGTAGTCGGCAATAACGAAGCAATGTGCCGCGCGTACAAAGCTCAGACACGATCTCGGGACATAAACTGTCGTGCGACGTTTACATCGAAACAAGACCCTGAGCTCACAAGACAAGCAGCCCTGTTTGTAGTGCCACCCAGCGATGCTTCTCACAAAGGGATGCTTGGTTACGGTCCCCAAACGCACGCACACTTTTCTAAAAGCCAAGCGTCATTGATGGCGCCGCACACAAACGGAGTTCGGCAGACTTTAGAGCCCAAACAATGGGCCGTAAAAGCTGAGTGTCCGAAAACCCGGCTGACATTTTGAAAAGCGTTTATGGTAAAAAATTCTCTTTTCTTCGCGCAAAATAGCCGATGCCATAGATTGCACATGTTGCTCGGAACAGAAGCACGCGTAGGTCACGAGTTACAGTGCCGATAAAAGCCGGAAACCTTACTTGGTGTAGATGTATATAATACATCGCTGCCGTCATCGGTGCTGTCGCCATATGGGCGATACCGTGATATTCTACAGATAAGCGAAGGAATCATCGTGCCAGTCAAACATATTTTATAAACGTACTCTTCAGGGAACCAGCGTGTCGATGACCCTCTGCGATGACGTCACGCCAGCCCATTTCCAATACAAAACCTTAAGAGGTCAGTCTGTGGCTGCCACTGAAGATATGATTTGAGAATCCTCCATGGGCGTCTTTATTGCGGAAGACCACTTCGGAGCATGAAACAATACCAATTTCTTTTTATGCGAAAAACGTCTAACTTTTCTTACAGGCATGTCTAGGTTTCAGAAGTTTTTAATGATGATATGCGCGAACAGGAGTGCATTAGCAACCACTGAAACCACCAACATAATCAACTAGCTACCATTTACTTTAGGGTAGAAGTAACTGAGGCATTGCTGCTTGCGAGTATGTAAGTCATGACCTTGTAGTATAAGTGCTTACTTTCGAACGACTTTCGCAAAAGCCAAAATCAGCGTTACGATATGGTCGTTCAAGTCAGCAGATTATGAAACGTGTACTTTGCAAATTGTAGCAAACTAAGCTGCGATCTTCTTTTCTGCTAATCTATGTACTAATATTGATACATGCTAAAACTACTTCAACTTAAGTACGGCAGATTCTTTTTTTTTTGTCACAATGTTATGCATAGAAAGAAATACTTCTTTCATATTCAGCCTGCAGCAACGTACACCCGTCTGAACTAAAGCATATTTAGAGCCACTATAACTGTGCTCCTTTTATCAAAACAGCTGTATGTTTACTTGTAACACGTACGTTAGCGTGTGATTAGAATGTGCGCCGAGACAGGCCACTAAAAATCAATACATGAGTCATGTCTGGGTATGAATGCATGTCAGCAAGTCACATTAGGCACATAATTCAGCTCCATCACGTAAAGGTGACCTGTGCGCGATTGTTCATTGCAGGTTAGGCTACGCTTCATTAACGAGAATGAAGACAGTCGATGTCCTTTTCGAAAACATCATCGACATCGAAGCAAGCCATTGGTGAACGTTAGTTAAAAAAAAGGGGGGGGGGGGGCAGCCATTACATTCGCGCTCCGTGCTAACTGCACGACACAGACCGTACAGTCTCGTGTGATGCGTAGTGACACCCTCCACAATTCTCATCATAACGTCCTTCTAGAGAAGTCATGATTGTTTTTTTTTTTTGCGCAAGTCACACAACTTTTGTGTGTTAGCTTGTTACACAACTAAGATGTGTGTTAGCTTGTTAGCTCGGTAACATCTAGCAACTTTGTGTCACCCAATTTCCGCCGAATTCACCCCCGAAATAAATTCATTTTGCATCACGCGGTCCTTTCCGAGGCCAGAACCATGAATTCAGTCTTTAAGGCTGCCACTCTACCTTGCCGTTTATGGCTAAGAGTGTCTTTTACGAAATCATTCTCATTTCGTATCGAAGTGGCTGACAACCCCTTCTGTGACAACTGTGGTAGCAAGGAGACATTACAGCACATCTTCTGCGACTGTGCTCGCTGCAATGCGCAGAGAAAGTGCCTTGCAGCTGCGCTAGCTCGCATAGATCCCCGATCGATGACGGCGGACACCATTCCAGAATGTCGCGCCGAGAGATCGTCGCAAGTGAAAACGACGGAAGCAGTCCTCAGCTTCTTGAAAGCAACGAACTTGGACCGGCGGTTATCGACCAATAGTCTTAGGATTACTGTGACGTGCGACTTTGAGTGCGCGTGCACTCTTCTCTGTCTTCCTGTCTCCATCTTTCAAACTCACTCATCCCTCTTCCCTGTGTAGTGTAGCATACCAGTCATTCTAGACTGATTAACATCCCTGCCTTTCCTTTCCCTCCTGTTCCTCATTTCTCCTTGAGGCTTCGAAAAGACGCCACTAGACCAAAGCACGAAAGAGCGCGTGCGTAAGTTCTAGCGTTTACGAGAATAGCTCACACCTCTATTTCGTGCACCTAACTTCTGGAGAACTTTTGTTTTAATGAAAGCGAAAAGCGATCGCATCACATGAGCAAATTTTCATGTTTGTTTTTTTTTTTTGGGGGGGGGGGGGCTCAACATTTTTTTTTCTCATCGCTTCACAGAACTCATACTTCCCTTCACATTTCATCTCGACTCACAGATTGTTCTTTGTTGTTTTATTTCTTTTTTATTACCTCTCCCGCATGCCAGTTCGTGAAGCCAACGCTCGCCTCTCGGCCCACTCTATTCAAATTCCACACGGGGACGTATGCATTTTGATCGAACAGCGAAAGGACTGGGCTTTATTACGGTACACGGCTTTGGAGCTGAGGCAAACGGGAGTCAAAAAGAGGAAGTGAAAGAAGAGTGCGGATGAACACGCCAGGGGGAAAAAAATATCTAGCCACGCATCTCGAAGAAAAAAGAGGGAGGGGGCGCATGGGGGGGGGGCGTCCTTTTCTTCGAAGCACTTTCAACTTCTCTCCTTCTCCTACTTTTCTCACCGTTGGCACGAACTTCTTCACAGCAATAATATTCATTGACGCTTCAATTCTTCCAGTTCAAGTGGTTCGTCACTCAACATACGCCGGCCACGCCAGAAATATCGTCGCGTTTCGTGGGGCTTTCACGGTTGTTTATTGGCTTGTCTCCTTCCGAGCTGTTCGCTTTCATACTGTTAGTTTCGTACTGTCTTGCTCGCACTCAATTCAGTGTTTCGTGCCTTTGTCGAAAATATTTCGTGCGCTTCAATTTCTTTTTTTTATTTTCATTTTCATTTTCTTTCCATGGCGATGCTCGGTTGTTAGTTTGTTGGTTTACATCATCCCCACTTTCTTTTTACTTTTGTACTGCCTCTACGACTTGCCGGTGATATTTCAATCCTTTATTGATTGAGTAATTTGCATTTTATAGTACTCTTTCTTGACATGGTCATGTGCGTGCAATATCTTGGCATCTTACACTGAAATCAAGTGAAACATGAATCAGACATTAAGTTACTATGTGAAGACGTTGTTGCTGGGCCCCAAAGGCACATGTGTATGTGCGTGTACGCAAATTGAATATCAACATGAAACATGAACCCACGAAACTTCAACAATCTCACATGGTCAGTGCCTGAACTTTTTCTCTCTCTCTATTTTTGTGTCGTCCCTATAAAAAAAGTCACATCCTGAACAACGCATTTCCCGCGTTACCTGCGGGCATGCGTATTCTTCGTCGACGTCAGACGCACTTCCTGTTTTCCACCCTCCGCCCGCCTTTTTGCGGCTCCCCTTCTCCCCTGCAAACTTCCCTCCGTAACGCTACGTGAATGCAGCCGTCGAATAAATTCGATCCCGACTTTGCAGTGCCCGTGCGCTCACGTGGGCAGCGCTTTTGGCATGGCGGAAGTAAGAACGCCCGAGAACATCCGGCCCCCGTTTAGGGATTTGTTTCCCAAGTCTTTTGTGCGTTCATATTTATGATTCCGGAGGCGTGTTTCTTTTTCTTTTCTTTTTTTATTTTTTTGCAGCGGTTTTATTTTTTATCTTCACTTTTTATGTCGTGAACGTCAGTTCTGCCGCAAGTCGTTGTTAAGGAAAAGCTATGGCAGTATTTATTTTCTCGTTCGCAGTCCGCAACGACCTCCAGCCGCCAGTTTGCTTGCGCCGATCCAATTAAAAGGTAGCCGCTTCTGTCTCCGCTGTCGAGGCGTTGAAAGACGGTGGAAAATGCGAAGTCGTCCCTGCGGCGCCTCTGCAAATAAACTGGATCGCCTTCGAGGTGCAAAATCCCGTATTAGATTCACAGGAGGAATAAAAAAGATAAAATCGTCCTTGCAGATTCTTTCGTTATGATGTAAGCACCTGAGCTTGATGCCCTCTAGCCTTATCATAGTTCTTAGACACTTGTTTGCTATGTTAACTTTTTCTTTCGCGTTTATCGAAAATCGCGGTTTCAGACACTTATGAGCGGTCGGATCTGTAACATTCTTTTCTGTCTACCTATTCACTGTGATAACGTCAGTGTTTCCGACAAAGTAAAAACTGGGGCGAGCGTATTTCGTCAGTGTTGTTCATACCAAAGGCAGCGAGCGCGTCCTGGGATACTGAAGGGTCTTACGAGTGGTCTGAAGTATCAATACATTTCAGTGATAACGAGTTGGTATAAGCTATGCAGCACACAGCTGCTACGTCTTGTTAGTAGTACATTTTCAACGCAGCTAGAACAGTTAGTGTTTCTCATAAGCGTGCATTATAGACACGCTCAGCAGCAGTAACGTTTACCACCTCTCGTGTTTTTCTACAGAATAAAAACGCAAGCGAGAAACATTGACATCTGTGTCGTAAATGCTGAAGCTACTACATTTATATATCGGTGCGATTTAAACAACCCCATGGCGTCAGGATAGACGGGTTCCCTTCCATACAGCCGGTCTCATAATTACATCATGGTTGTGAAGAAAAAAATAACACAACTTAATTTAATATTTTTGCCAACTTCAAGGAGGCCAATCACAGTCGGCCACCTCCGACTTGGGTATTTCGAGCCGGATATTACGGCGTAGACAGATATATATGTATATTTATTTTTTCTTAATAAAGTGACAAACAACCCCAAGTAAAACAAAAGCGACTGTATTGAATATTCATACGACAGTCTTCAATATGCCGCTGCATTTCTTTCGATGTGCAAATACAACTCGAAAAAAAAAAGGCTCGTGCTCACTACGAGCGCGCAGGCTATCGCAGAATGGTAGTTTACCCGAGCGCTGTCGAGCCTACGCATGGCTTCGCCATACGTAGGAAGGCTTAAGTTCAAGCGGATTTCGTCGGCTAAATTGGATTCGAGAGCAGGTGCCCCGATTTTCTTGCCTCGCAGCGAAACGACAGAAAAAGAAAGAAGGAAACAAAACAATCTACCTGTGCATGAGCAGCGCCAACAGCTGGTCAGTTTTTTTTTTTTTTTTATCGAGCTAGTTCTGAGCAGTAACTTCGTTTCTGAGGTGAGAGGCGTTTTTTTTTTTTTCTCATCTGGCAGGTACGGCGCTAAATCGAATGGCAGACGGGCGACGCCACGAGATTAGCCACTAATTATACCTATCGCATTAAGGGCATTATTTCATCAGCGACCGTAAGGGCCGTCAAACAAGTCCTCTTAGCCTCCCTGATAAAAAAATAAGAATACAATTACAAGTACGGGATTTTCCGAAATTTCATTAGCAGAATAACTGAATTTGAAGAAAGTTTGTGGTTGGGCCTAATCTTGCATCCTCGCATCAAGTGCTGCTTCACCGTAAAGTATGTCTTTGGACATAGACTATAGATCGCCTTACGTTTGCTTACTGTTATGAACAATACATTGTGCTCTACATAACAAAGTTCTACACAGAGCATAAAATTACACTAAATAAACATTTTCATACCGTAATTTGAGCCGCTTCGGCGACCTCTATGTATATATATATATATATATATATATATATATATATATATATATATATATATGTCTTTTCGACTACTTCTGGCTAAGTTGTCTAATTCAACATCTTGAATATGTTGCAGCTGAATGGCACTTCAACCACTCACTTTTCTTCGTGTGATGGATTAAAACCGTACTGCGGGGATTTTTTTTTCTCACATACTGCTGTTGGACGGGCAGCTAATGTTGACATAAATTAAACTATGCACAAGACGCGTCTCTGATTATTAGAACTTTCTCAAGCGTTGTCGACGCTTTTGATCAAATAGCGTGTGCGAAGCGAGTAAGAATGTAGTATTAGATTTTAAAACTGTCGCAAACGCAATTTGTTACCTTGGAACTACCTATACCGAATGTACAAAAGCCACTGCGTTTCGCCATAGAGCAGCTATCTGACACTGTTCTCCGCTGATGCTGTGCCATATCTTTTTAATCTCTTTCTCCGTGCACAATGTGACCCAATGTCTTTAGACAAAGCTTTGTGCAGGAGGGAAGACGTAGGATCAGTTCGAAGACGAGTTTCAAGCAAAGGCGTGGCTCAGTGGTAGGATACTTCGCTGCCACGCAGAGGGTCTAGGCATTTTATATGCGAAGCGTTTCAAGGTCAAGCTCAATCCGGTGTGCGGCGCGACCACCTTAACAGCGCATGCGCACCCCTTCTCTCTCCTACGCTCTTCCTTTCTCTCCTCTAGACATCTCTTCCAACATCGTTTACACTCCCACTGCGCATGTGCGACCCTTCTCTCCTCTCTTACACTCCCCCCTTTCACCGTGCAACGCCCACGCAGGCTGCGTCTGCAAGCCAGCGCTCGCTCCCCCCTCTCCCTTTCTTCTAGACATTGATCCCAGAGCCGTTTACACCCCCACTGCACATGACCATCCCCTCCCCTTATTCTGCCCTCTCCTACTCTGCCCCGCTATCTCGTATCGCAACGCTAACGCAGGCAGCGTCTGCTATGAAATTTCTTGATTGAAAAAAACTGACTGCTCACGCTGCACAGCCGTTCACTGATTCCGCCCCCCCCCCCCCCCATATATATATAGGCACTGGATCTTGACCTCCAAAGTAGTGCCGTTGCGCGTTAACTAAAAGTGGACTGCGGGCCTCTGTTTCCAAACGGGATCATCTGTCTCTCATTGCCCATTAGCAACGATTAGCATGTTCAAGCAAAAAACAAAGGCCCATCACTGCGAGCTTTGCGCCTCCCCAGGTTTCTCTCTTGCGCAACTCCGCGATGAGCGTCAATGCCGCCAGTGTAAGCGTTAGCGCCCGCTGCTTTGCATCTATACATGGTTCCCTTTAGCGGGAGATGTTGTAATCTTTTATTTAGTTACTTTTTTTCTTATTTCCCTCGACACTGGTTACAGACACCAGCGGTGGCGGCGGCGAATAACTATAGCGCCTTGTTGTCATCTCCTAACAGCTTTCAGTGTGAAACGTTAGCACTCCGATGAAGTTCGGGTCTAGTCTGCTCAGGCTCTCTAAGGTGGCGGTATATAGTCTGCCACCCTGAAGCACACATTAATTAAACCAGCAACAGTCGAGGGGCACGTTTTATTTGTGCTCTGCAGTTATTATGGCACTGCCAGCATAACTGGGACTCTAGAGGACCAACGCCCATCCAAGGAAATACAAACGGAACAGCAACGGCAATTTCAAAGGCGCCAGCGGTCGGCACACACTAAATATCTTGCACGAAGCGTCAAGCGTACGCGACAGGCCACACAAGACGACGCATTGTTCATAATTACGCCAACCGAATAATTAAATTTATTACCACTGATCGAGGTAACACAGGTGCGTGTGTACCTTTAGTTACGTATAACTCCGATTGAAGAAAAAAAATGTTCAAGTTCACACTCAGTCGCCCAGGGCTTCAAAAAGCGAAGCCATGCGACTGTGAAGTCTGATCTGTTTTCTTCTAGGTTGTTCCTAGGCTTCAGCTCACTAATGCTAGGTTCTTTCTAGGTAGTCGCTAGGCTTTGCTTGTGTGACGCTAGGTTCTTTCTAGGTTGCTTCTCAGTGCAGAGAGGTTCGGGTTAAATCACAGAAAGTCACAGACTAGACATGGAAGTCTAAACTACAGAGAAACTTGCATTGAAACAGCGTTCGAAACTCCCATAGATCGTCGTCGTTCTAGGGCTTCGATCGCTTCGTAGTCTTCTTGAAGCCGCTATCGCACGTCCCGTCGCGTAGTGTTCTTTCATTGTGCGTGTCGTTGAAGTATTGCCGTACCGATGTGCAGCGAAGATGAAACGTGCGGCCACGTTGTTTCTCACTTGGTTAATGGCAACGATTTACTAAAGGTTTTCCCAACTTCTATTTACGTCTGTCTATAAATCCTAATTCTTGTTTGCCGCCCGTCTGTTGCTTCCTTCATTTTTAGAGGACCAGCTTTGAGTAGTGGAATTTGCCCAATTTTTGTGCTACATACCCCCTCGTGATGCTGATAGTTTTTGGGAACATTAAAGTTATTCAGCCGGTTTTAAGAGCTTCGCTTTTAAGAAAGAGATGTGATTCGAAACGGCAGGAAGTGGTGAAGGGGCAAGTGGAGACAGAAAAGTAGGGGAGAGAAACGGGCGAAGAAGAGATGAAAGTAGAAACACACACACAGGAGTGTCGCAATCGTTCAACCAGGTGGGTCGCTCACAGGAACTTCAATAGCGCTTTCGTCGCTTTCGGGCATGAAGCTCGTTCTTTGGGGCATTCCAAGATTGACTCCTTAAAAAGCGGCTGGTCGTCCAATCGCGCAGGCACTGTTGCGAAGGACTGCTTCTGAGAGCTTTACAAAGGGCACTAACATAAAACGTGTCCAATGGTTTCATTGGTGTTGCTATGTTCACATGCAGCACTGCTTGCCTATCCGATACGGCAAGCAAAGGCGTTCGTGAAAGACTCCTTAAGATAATAGGTTAGTTCGCACATTTGTTAAATATGATTCCTTCACCAATCAAATGTGGTAGCCAACCGCGCTTAGCCTTGGCTAACATCCGAGCCTCTCCTTTATCCTTCTCTCTCTCTTTCTCGCCTCTGTGTCGTATGATAAACAAGCACGCTGGCCATCCGCTTTTCGAAACTATATTGGCACAATATTTTTCTCCTATCTATGCGCTTCGAATTGTCCTACACTTCCCAACATAACAATATGAACATGTATAATACACAGGGTAACGTAGAGCTGCAAGCATTGTCACAGTGCAAGTCATTACGGTATGTGACACTTCGAATTTCAATGTATACTGTTTCTCTCGAATGACAACACCCGCATCTGATGGAGTGTCATTTCACATTTGGCTTCATGGAAATTCCAAGCCTATCTGACTCGACAAGTAGTCCGCATTACCGCGGGCATACAAAGAAACGCTGTGCCATTGTCGCGTCGCCCTTTTCAATTAGCTCAACAAACACGGCTTAAAAATCGGTTTGTTCTTGAAAACATTTGGGATTGAAATGAGAAGTTGGCAACAGCTCTAAAGCACCCGGAAGCGACAAACTGCGCTTGACGTTTCCAAACACGTGTATTCAGAAAATCGCCGAGGCCGAGTGTAGGAGGCATCCAATCCACCGGTCAATTAGCGCAGCTGTCTCACTCAGAAGCAGCTGTGCCATGCGGGACGATGCGAAACGTCCGCTGCCTATGACACTATCGATGGGGTGAAAGGGCTTGCTTGTGAATTATACCATTGTTAAATGACTCAGTTCTGCAAACAGTGAAACGGTGCATGAGTCAAATCTGTAACTGCTTGCTAATATTATGTATGGTTTAACACCCCAAAACCACAATATAGTTATGAAGATTGACGCAGTGGAGGACTCCGAAAATTTCCGCCAGCTTGTCTTCTTCAACGTTCCCTGACATCACACAGTACACGCGCTACTATCATTTCACCTCTGTCGAAGTGCGGCCATCACAGCCGGAATCCAACCTGCGACCGTCGGGACAGCAGTCGAGCACTGTATATACCCATCACAATACCGCGAAGGACGCCGATGCTTGATCAATCAATCATTGGTAAACTAAAATAGTTTAAAGCTATGGAGCAGTCCCGACGCTTGTCCTTGCTTGACTACTATCATGATAAGACTGCAGTTCGTCAACACTCCGGGACGTTAACAAGAGTACACATTCATTGCAGATGCACATTTACTTGTCCGGACATACAATAAGACATGCCACTATAATGAACAAACGGGTGCTTGTTTTCTACCTTAACTGTCTGTGGCTATATCTCGAAACATACTATATCTCAAAAATACATACATGAACTATATCTCGAAACATACATACATACATACATACATACATACATACATACATACATACATACATACATACATACATACATACATACATACATACATACATACATACATACATACATACATACATACATACATACATACATACATACATACATACATACATACATACATACATACATACATACATACATACATACATACAGGAAGAGCTAAGCATCTCACCCTGTCTACATCAAAAAGTTGATTCATACATACATACATACATACATACATACATACATACATACATACATACATACATACATACATACATACATACATACATACATACATACATACATACATACATACATACACTTGTACTGCATTTCCTCCTCTACACATGTCCTCAATGAATAGAGGTCCGGAGGTGTTAGCCTCCTCTCGTACTTCCATGAGTTTCTCATATGACCTCTCTTTCTTTCGTCTCTGATAGTAAACACGTAACTATAGCTTCGCCTGAAACAGTGACTTCTTTCCACATCTATAACTTTCCTTCCCCCTCCCATCTTCCCCAGTGCAGGGTAGCCTACCTGGCTCAGCCCTGGTTAATCTCTCTGCCTGTCTCTCATCCTTATTCTCATCTCTCTCTCTCCTCGACGTGTTCGAGTTTTAGTCTACCTCATCCCTTTGTGTGTGTGTGTGTGTGTGTGTGTGTGTGTGTGTGTGTGTGTGTGTGTGTGTGTGTGTGTGTGTGTGTGTGTGTGTGTGTGTGTGTGTGTGTGTGTGTGTGTGTGTGTGTGTGTGTGTGTGTGTGTGTGTGTGTGTGTGTGTGTGTGTGTGTGTGTGTTATACCTTACATTATAGATTGCCTGACATCCTTGCCTTTTTCATAACTTCTATTTTCTTTCCTTGCTTCCTACAACCTTTAAGGGGGTCCTGCTCATTTTGTCTGTTCGCAGTGTGAGCCCTCCGTCGGCTTGGGCTTCCGGCGGGGCGGTTACCGATGCCGCTGCCGCGAAGGTTTCTACACGCCCGCCTCGTTGGACGACAACGGCGACACGGCGGCGGCGGGCAGCGGCGAGGCGCTCGAAGCGGCCGCGTCCGCCGAATTTCGCTGTCTGCCCTGCCCGTCCCGGTGCGGCGGCGCCTGCCAGCGAGCCGACGCCACCGAGCAGCGGGAGGAGGCGTGCTTCGTGCAGTACAACATAGCCTGGCGCACGTTGGCCCTCGGTCTGCAGGGCTTCTGCACCAGCGTCACTGTCGTGCTCATGGCGGTCGTGTTCAGGCTAAGAAAGTCCAAGGTTCGTGTGCCGTAGAGCGGCGCATACATCACCGTCAGCTAAAAAGCCGATGTTTGGGTAACGTACCTCACAGGTTTCCCCGCATACACCGCCTACAGTTAAAAAGCCAATGTTTCGGTAACGTACCTTACAGGTTTCCCTCCAGTGAGTCTCATTATCAACCTTTCGCGGTAGAAAAGATCTCGGGAGCCTTGCCTAACAGCTCATAAGTCCGAAATTTCATACCAGCGCTGCTTCTATACTCGACGGAACTAAGCGTTTTACTACCGATACACTTCTTTATGTTCTTTTATCATCAAGATTCATACTCAATTCTACTTCTTGCCCTCATACTCCCTATTTTTTTGCGCACGCGTTGAGTAGCAAACCAAACAGTGTCTAGTCATGATACCTTCACATCCTTCGTTACTAATCTCTCCCCTTTCAGTCTATCTATCTCTTAAACCACTTTAGTTCACGGACATGCACCTTTCGAGTATTGTCTATCTTATGTATGTCAAACTCGGAGAACGAAGGCTGTAAGAATATTTGAGAATTCTAGGCGCATTGAAGTCATCGAATGGCGAGAAAAATGTTGTTAGAGTGACAGAAATGGCTACCTTGTAGCGTTTACTTGCCTCTATTACTATTTGCCTTCATTGATTTTGCCTTCAAACCAAATGTCGAGATCCTGAATAACGTCTGCATACTTTCGCTCATATTTTGCTGCTTTGGCAGTGACATCGAGAGCTCAGCATGCCCAAGTCAGCAAAAAAAAAAAAAGATAAGGCAAGGACATTCTCAAAAGAAGCGCGGGCGCGGCACACAGTGGCATATTCGCTTCTGAGCAAGCTGTCATTCCGAGCACCACAATCGCCCATTGATGGTCACGGGGTGCACGATCGATTGCGACATCCGGACGTCCTGTCATTGTTCGCCAGACACGCACGCCTCCATGTCCTCCGGTGCTATAGATGTAGGGGCGCGTTCGCTGCATTTCACCACGGTGGTACACAGATACGTCAACGTCTAGAAACTCTTATTGTCGGATATCGCGATGTATCGTGTCACATAATGATCATTGCCTAAGACCGTGTGGGTGTGAGTGGCACAGGAAGATTGCAAAAGGAAGAAAAAGGAAAGGCTGTCATGGTCACCAAAAAGACTGTGGGTGCCTTAACGAGACATAGGGGAAGGACACCGTTGAAATGAATTTCAAAGCCGACACTTGCGGTTCCCGCAAGATTCGATCTTATCTATCTATTCATGGTCTCAGAGGAAGCCCTCTTGAAACAAATACATGCGAAACAAATGGGCCCAGTAAGAAAGAAAATAATGAATGAACTATAACGAGACATCATATCTAAAATTACCACTATTCGTCGTATAGTCAAGCATTTGGAATCTGCACACAAACTCACATAGTACATAGAAAAATGTCCCTAGCAGATTGTGAAAAACCTTCATGTATCCAACAGGTATAGAGAAAGACAGTATTGACTTTTATGAAGCATTAGCCAAGGTGAGAACCCTGATCCGTGCAATGAGGTGACTACACGAGATTCCTTGATATGAATGTACAGGCTTCATAAATGCTATCATACTCGTAAAATTCTCAAAGCACAAAACAAAGGTTAAATCTCTCACCTAAGAAATGCTTGAAATGGGCATACAGGTATACTGTTTATTATTGTATTGATTAAAAATAAGCGGAAAACAAATGCTTCCTTAGTCGACGTTTCTACAAGCAGGCTTATCTCCATGCGGGCATCAAATAACAAAACCAAATAAGGGAAGTTACAAAGGCAATAAAGGCGCACCAAGGGGTAATTGCAAGGAACGTACTAAAAAGCTAAACGTTGACTCTAAACACAATCACTGTTCAACATTTTTCAAACACATCACGGCTTCATCTTCTCTTGAAATTCGGTCGTGTTGGTTGTTACATATTGTGACCGGTGTCTGTCATTTTGTTTTCTTTCAGATGTTTGCGTCGGCCATGTGGATTCTTCTAGAGGTCATTTTGTTGGGAGCTCTTATTATCTACCAAACAGTGAGTATCAGTCAATGACTCCTCTACGCGAGGCCGTAGCGCGCACTGTCAACTGTTTCACAAGCAATCATAAGTCTTGACAGCTGTGTTTATCTGTTAATGATCGTGTTTCAGTCACCTTTCTTGTCCGATTCCTCGTCATGTTCTTGTGTTTTATAAAATTTCTCATACTTGCAGTTCTTGTAGCCTACTTCAATTTGGCCTGGTCAGCATAAGTATAATACTTTTAAAGACGATAGTCTTTCTGGGGACCTTCGACAGAAAAATATTGATTTATCTGTCCGTTTTTCTGTTTGTCCACACTTAACGATATCGTAAAGTTTAAACAGCACCTAACGATAACCCAAACCGACGACACCATCCACAGCACCCACCAATATTGCTCAACCTTCAGCGTTCATACTTGTGCGATTGTCAAATAAAAAGCAATCATTGCGCATATCTGAGGCACCATAACAACACGTCGATATTCTGTATGTGTGTCTCTTACTAGAAAAAGCCAAGAAAACGTAATTCTAAGGCCCATAGCGCTTATCACGCTGCGATGACGATGAAACGCTTGCACGTAAAGGCGAGTATTTCCAAAGCTTTGCTAAGATGGCACGGTGCTGGTACCTACCAGTCGCCTTGCGTTCTACACATTATCACCTCCGAGACGGACGCGCAGGAATCGCGCGTTTTCCAAGATAACTGCTAGATAGCACTCATGCCTCACGTGTGACGTGACTTGATGCGCTCGTTCGCCTCCGCTGCACGCTCGAGGCACTCTGACGCAGCGCCTCCAAAATACCATTCACCGTTTTTTTTTTTTTTGCGCAGAACATCAACTAAACGTTTTGTTCACTCTCTCCACACGCAATATTATCGTCTTTCGACGACATTTACAGTGTAACATGCAGATACGGGGCCAATTCTTTCCTAGCAAATATCTTGTCGTATATTAAAGCTTATTTTTATGAGGGCTACGTGCTTCACAATTTCCGCGACTTATCACCGCTAGTTTTCTTACGCATGGCCTCAGCATTGCCAGTGTTGCTTTGGTAGTCACCATTCGGTGAAACATCACGAGTACGGTGCATATAAAAATCAAAAGGCCACTATTACATCTTATAGCATACGTTGATTCAGATAAACTAACCCTAAAGATATGCGCCAAGCAGTCATCCCACAATGTGTTTTCGCTGCTAAGAAAAAAGCATTTACTGGTGATTATTTCGTTATCATTTCAGTGAATGTAATGCTGTTCCACTTAGTGTCCTCTCAGTGCGCTATGTTCTTTCAAGTTATGAACTAACAAGCCTAAAAACTAGGCTTGTGCAAATAGTGAAGTTTAGGTTCGAAGTGAATTCGATGGGAATACTAATTTCTATATCAGTCGGGTAATTTCGAATTGAATTCGGATAGTGTATATTACATTATAGAGAAAAATGAGCCTCTTTGTCGCAAACGAACCGACCTGCACAATGCATCTTTTTAATTTGAAACTAGGACTGTGCAAACGCCATTCCTTTTGGATCAATGGAAGTTGAAACCACTTTGAATAGTAGCATAACTTGACTTTCGGTAGAATTGAAGTGATAATCTGCCAAATATGTTCTATTTTAAAGTTTACTATACTTATGGCATATAAGCTAGTGTAACACATTTCTAAACTTTAAAATTATGAATCGATGTGAAGGCAATATGTTCACTTAACTTTGAAATAAAACTGAAAAGTGTAGAAGTTCAGGCTAGTTGGTGTGACATGACGGTTGATATAGCGCGAGAACAGAACGATGACAAAGGGACTCCTCCTTGTCCCTTTGTCGTCGTTCTGTTCTCGCGCTGTCTCTACCGTTTGAAATGAAGCTTTGCGGCAGTGCTGATTTTTTTTTCTTGGAAAAACGTTTTCATGGTCTAACAAGCATATACAGTAGTGAAACCACCTTTACGAAGTATCGCTTGCGAATAAAAATACAATTAGACAAGTGCTTTCACGGTTTAGCATTTCTAATATGCAGCAAAACCACCTTCACAAAGATTTCTATGCGAATTAGCATACGCTTACACGTTCCTTTCGATTACTTTGAAATTTTCAACTATTTGAATTCAAATCGAAGTGACTTCGAACACGGTAATATTCTTTCGCATATTCGAAGCATTCGAATATTCGCACAAGCCTACTAAGCACGTACACTGCTACGTTCGCAACGCCAATGCGGTATAGACACTTTTCATAATTGTAAAGCTAGCTTTTCTGCTATGTAGTTTGCCCTACAAAAGGCGGCTAGTCATTTTCTGCAAACTGAGTGTTCAAGCGCAGTTTACTTGCACTAAGACATCAAAAATGTATGTTTAGCTCTCTCGACATTAATGCGCGTAATAGATGAGCCCCAGCAAGTTTAACAACGACCTGGTCTCCATTTGAAGTAGGACAGGTGCCGCCATTAGTAGGGCAAAAATTTAGTGCCAAGAAGCGCACTTGCAAATTATGAAAAGGGTCTATAATACTGGGCCTGATGTTATGCTGCTTTCACTTCACCTCAATTTTTTTTTTCTTGCCACCAAGCGTTCAAAAATAGGTGTTCATATAAGCACAGATTACGTCGGATAAAGCAGCGCTTCATGAAGCTAATTTGGTGCCCGTGTGTCATAAGCATTAGTTAGTGTCAATGATTTTGTTAAGGACAGGAAGTATTTAAAAGAAGAGAAAACAAAAACATTTAGCGGTTATCTGTAGTTAGCCAACAATTCTAGCTGGTGGACCAAGCTTTCAATTATTGATGAAAAGACTCACCCCACTGTTCAAAATTGTTCGTTTTTTTTATTTAGCAAAATATGGGAAGGTAAGCTACGTTAGTAGAGCCGGCTATCCGAACATCATGAGAGTAACATACAAGATATACACACAAACACGAAAATTGATAAAATAAAAAAACGCATCAGAGGCGCTATGTACATATTATACACACTATAGGGCTTTTTATAGTGCGTGAATGAGCACAGTGTTCATGGGCATAGTCCAGTTCATATATCGGTATCAAAATGCGGACAGATTGCATACAAATACTGGCAAGGCATATTATGAACTAAAGACAATTAATCGAAGTTGTGTCTTTAAAAAATCACGGAGAGCGCTCACTGCGCGCCTTCGATTATCGGAATACGTTCGTTAATCACGGGTAACAGTAAAATGTTTCCTCTCTCTTATGTATGTACACATACATACATACATACATACATACATACATACATACATACATACATCATACATACATACATACATACATACATACATACATACATACATACATACATACATACATACATACATACATACATACATACATACATACATACATACATACATACATACATACATACATACATACATACATACATACATACATACATACATACATACATACATACATACATACATACATACATACATACATACATACATACATACATACATACATACATACATACATACATACATACATACATACATAATACATACATACATACATACATACATACATACATACATACATACTCTGAACTCACTCGCTTCGTTCAACACTTCTGCATTTTCTTGCCGTCCTCAATGCCTTTTGAATTGGCTCGCGTATCGTCACGCTTGTTTACGTTTCCTGCCAATCGAACTCCCCGCTTTGCGGATGAGACGCCACCATCTGTCTAGTTTGCTTCAACCGTGTCTTCTATATTTACGTCAACGAGATCAGCCTATACCGACGTGTTCCATCCGCATCTCGGTTCTACGCGCACGCCACTCAGCTGGCGCGGCTCTAACTTGACAGCATTTCTTTCTCTCTCTCTTTCTTTTTGTTTTCTAGAGAAAGTAGATCACGTGACGACGGCAAGTCACACACGCATATCGTGTCAGGCTGTTGGATACAAACGGAGAGCTTGAGGCACGCCTCCATTCCGCCTCTTCATTCTTCTCCGTAAGGTTTCCTTTTCCGCAATGCAGCTAGCGAGCAGTGCGGCGAAGCCAGACCGCAGGGCCCCGTTCCAGCGCGTGAGGCTTCCCGTCTAATTATAGGCTCAGACCGCAGCCGCCTGCCACCCTTTGAATTCCATCGGCACGCCGGCAGCCTCTTACGGTACGCCGATTGCAATCCTCAGCTCCATGTGAAAGTAGGCATCAGTAGCGGGCGCCATTCTTCTGATTATAATAACTTATCAATTTCTTCGGCGGGAGAGCTAAAGAAAACTTATTATCTGGTCTTTTTAGAAACGGTTTATCACGTTGCTATACAATTAATCAATTCACTATAGTTCACAAAATTTCGCATACGAAAGCAACACCTTTGTCACTATAGACGTCTTATACAGCGGCACTCTGGAATGATATTCACCTGTAAACTCCTTTGAGGCGCCGGAAGTGACCACCTTTCCGAACATTCAATCTCGATACTCCGTCTTTGAATTGCAGCTCCAGCTAAATGTGGTCGCTTCAGGGAAGAATCATGTCCAGCGCCTTATTCTTCATAGGCAGACGTCGTAATAGATTCCGCGTGCTGTCCATATTGTAGGACACCGTAGACATTGGCATTCCGCTGATTGTAAGGTTATTATTTCTCCACTCACCACCTTTAGTCACTAGAAATGCAATCAGTAATTCTTGCAAACTAACGAGTACCGACGTGCACCTTCATGCAGAGCATGCGGTGCCATCGATTAGAAGTATTTTCTAAAGCAAGGCAGCCATACAGTCACCAAGTGATTCAATGTATAAGCTGTGCAGTATTACTTTCTGGAATACAACATGATAACACACGCTCGAGGACGGGCGAGGCAGAGAGTCTCTCTATAATCGCTGCTCCTTCTTACCCGCACTTTTTTCTTTCCTCTTGCTATGCTATACTATACATGGTGATATTACGCTGTGATAAAACACATGCCTGGAAGCCAAGTGGTTACGACGCGTGTCTTCGCAGTCGTTCTCTCACATTCTATCTTTTTTTCATTCTCTCTCTACATATAATCGCTGCTCCTCCTCACCCGCACTTCCTTTCTCTCTCTTTTGCTGTGTTATACTATATATGGTGATGTCATGCTGTGATTAAAACACATGCCTGGATAGCCAAGTGGTTACGACACTGGTCTTCGCGGTCGTTCTCTCACATTCTATCTTTTTTTTATTCTCTCTCTAAAAATAATCGCTGCTTCTCCTCACCCGCACTTCCTTTCCCTCTCTTTTGTTGTGCTATACTATACATCATGATGCCATGTTGTGATAAAACACATGCCTGGATAGCCAAGTGGTTACGACGCTTGCCTTCGCAGTCGTTCTCTCACATTCTATCTTTTTTTTTCATTCTCTCTCTACATATAATCGCTGCTCCTCCTCACCCGCACTTCCTTTCCCTCTCTTTTGGTGTGCTATACTATACATGGGGATGACATGCTGTGATAAAACGCATGCCTGGATAGCCAAGTGGTTACGATGCTCGCCTTTGGAGTGTGGGAAACACGGGTTCAAGTCTCGTCTGACCAGTAATTTTTTGCCATTATACCCTCTGGCTTTTCTTTTCTTCGTCCCTCTATCACTTTTTTTGCATTCGTTTCCTCATCCATCAGAGTTATTGCATCTCTCCTTATCATTTAAACTGTGGCGTCGGTAAGGCAGCCCAGCTTAAGTTAGTCAGACCTCTCACATTATTTTTGATGTGCAGGCTTACGACAACTCATGTCTTTTGACAATAATGGTGACCATGGCCACTTTACCTAACATTCAACGAGATACATTTCAGGGTTGCCAGGTCACAAAGACAAAAGTTAGCTTGAGAACAAGCCATATGGTAGCTAACTTGAGCCAAGGGCTGTAAAAATCGCCAGAAGTAGTTGTGAATGAGTGAAAGTAACTACGACGTTCTTATTTAAACGACTAATTGCATAAACCACTAGGTGAAAATGCAAATCAATGCAGCATGAAATCGCTAAGACTTTATGAGATTAAAGCGTAGGTTCTACGTTAGCAATCGTTTCGTGCACGACAGCTATGTTTTTTGCATCACATTCCAGATTATAACGGTGCTTTCGCGCATCTGTCGTGACTACGATAAAGACTAGGTGTAAGAGCTTTGTGGCGCTATTTTTTAAAAAATGAGAGCGGCATGAACATTCAAAAATTTCAGTAGCTGGGAGTAAGACATAAATCGTAGTTTCTTTCGCAATAATTCCTTGTGGGACGGCCAAGACTGAGCAAACTGTATTCCTGGGCCCTAGTACATATTTAAGATGGCACAAGCAGCTCGTCTGATACTCCATTTTGTAAGTGCAGAGCCCCGTTGATGCTGAGCGCTTTCAATTGTCTTGTTCACTTCTACTTACGCTTTAATGTAGCGTTCATCAGTGGCTGGTCTGCGTAATGAAACGCCATGCAATAGCTTTCTCCGAGTTCCAGCCACGTATCAGAAAGCCCGTTCATTTGTCCGATGCGAGTGCAGGCCAAGTTCAGTTTTCGTAGTGGGAAAGACCACTTGACCTCCATGTTTTGGCACCGCATACTCGAACTCAGCAGCTGCAACGCCACCAGATGTTGGCAACTTGGTTGTGAAAGAGCAAACGAAAATGCAGCCATAAAATATCCAAGTAGCCAAGTAATTTTTTATACTACCATCAGAATAGAGAAAAAAAACATGGTAGAGACGAAAGGCAGAGACGTTAACCAGTCCAGTAAAGCCGGTTGACCACCATACACGTGGGTACTCCCCCTTTCCCGTCCCTACCACCACCAGCCTATAAAAGTAGCCATACTGGCACGACTTAGCCAAATCTGGCAACCCTGCCGCAGCCTCCCAACTTGTTGTTAGTCTGAAATACGCCATTCATATCCGTATGTCTCCGTGTGCGTATGAGCTCTCTATACGCTGGAAAACACGGGTAGCCACGCCACACCGACAAATGGGAGGCTAATAGCCAGAAAATTTCGCGTGCTTGACTTGTCTAGCTCGTGAAACGTAAACACGCCGTCTATATTTTCTTCTTGTTATTTTTCAACACGGCGACGCTCGTTCAGCCCGCAGTATTTTTCTTCCCGTAATACGGTTCCTTGCACGCGAGCACAGATGCTTCTTACTGGGCCTCGTTTACTTTGATCTCGCGTCTCGAGCTCTCTTACGACAGCAGTTCGATATCTGAGAGGCTGCGTAAACAATCTGGCGCAAGCATGTATTGATGTGCTCTGTCACTTCAACGAATCACATAAGCACACAGAGAACTCTCGAGGACTTAACACGCGAGCGCCTCATTTGGGACAAGGCTTGACAGCGCAGACAAGCGCTTCTCAACAGAAAGCTGCGAAAATGCCGATAAAAACGATCGATAGTCAGAGCCAACAATCGTGCGCCCGTTTTCCCTCCGCCCTCGCACTCAAAATTTTTATCGTCATTTTTCTAGCGTGCCAGCGAATGACTTCAGTTCTGCGGTTAACAATCAACGTTTTATACAAAGAAGCAACCTTGAATATTTCGCGAAAGAAACGGGGGTGTGCCAACGTTGCATAGCGTTCTTGGGCATTGCCATTGGCAATGCCCAAGAACGCTATCTGTAGTCTTGCTGTGCTTTCTTACAAGTTGATTGAATATTTCGTTGAGACGCATGAAATACTTGCCTTGCCAGTCCCGCATTTTACTGTCCTTTGCGGAGCCGCTTGACCATATATGTTTCATGGTTTGGATCGCCAGCTCTTTAGTAGCTTATATTCCCACTTGCCCATCATTTAATACCCGAAAAACCAGCAAAAGTCACGCCTGTAGTTAAATAATGGTCCTCCACCACTATGTCACAGCCTGAGAAACAACCAGGCTGAGTCAATACCACCTAAACTACTGATTCATATGTGAGGTTTAACGTCCCAAAACCACCTTATGGTTATGAGAGACGCCGTACTGGAGGGCTCCGGAAATTTCGACCACCTGGGGTTCTTTAACGTGCACCACCTAGACTATTGACATGTAGGCGGTGTTGACTAAGTGCGGTAGAAGCCACAATCTCGTCGCGGTGTGCTCTGGCGCGTTGCTTACTAAGGCGACAGCCTTAGATGCGACATTATACCCGAGAATTAGTCGTCGGTGTTGGCGGCGTCCGGTGGTATCACTCGGCGTCGGCGTCAACACGATTGATGAAAAATCCTCACCACCTGATGACTACACCTTGTGACGTCATCGTGGCGTCACACGTTACCGTAACTTGGGATCGTCAACTTAACGATAATGACGAATCATCATGACGCTGTCACAGGGAATTATCGCCAAAGGGGCGCTGATCTATAAGAGGAAGTTCAGAAACGAGGCTAAATTGACTGAAAAAAAATAATAATAAAGAGGTGCATAAGCAAACCTGCAAGTTTTTTTATGCTTAACACATATGCCAGATAAATGTTACATGCAAGACTTACATCGAAAAAACTAATTGTTATAGTAGGCGAAATGAATCAATCAATTATACCTTTAAGGGACACAGAGAAGAAAAAAACGTTTTTTTTTTTCTGTGTACATCAGCACAGTTTCACAGTCCCCAAAACAGCATTCTTACCACGATACGGCACTTTGTAAACGAGAAAACGCGTGAAAAGAGAATCAGGGTGGTGACACCACCTTGACATTTATGCAGCGAACAACGTGACGTCACATAGTTTGAAGGAGACGATTGGGTCCGACGTGGTTTCTAATCAGTAAAAATTAAGTACGTTGTCATCTGTGGATGTCGTATTCCTAATATATTACGTTTCACAAAATTTCATGAAGTCCAGGTCGCGAAAGTTCCAAGAATACTTTTGAAATTTGTGTCTCGCACGGAGAATTCGGCGCTGTAGTGAAAAAATGAAACTTCAACCTTGATTTTCTCCGCTAATAATGAACCTATGGTAGTAAAACTTGTGGCATTAGAGTTGCAAGAGTAAAGTTTATCAATCTAAATAAAGTCATTGTTTCACTTCCGTCATCATCATCATCATCATCATCATCATCATCATCATGACTACGCGCACTGCAGAAAAAGGTCGCTCCACTACAAAGTTTATCAAACAAAACCCCTTTCAATGGACCGTTTTACATGCATGGGATCAAAAACAATTTTCTGTGAGTCGCTTTATTATCAACAAATAATGAGCAGAGGCTGACTTGTGACACTCGTAGAAAATGAAAATGACGCCATACTTGAAACGCTGATGCTTAATCTGTGTGTGCACGTGCCCATGTAACTAAGCGTATTCGATCATATTCACTAGCACACAAAATTTATTTAAATCAGTACAAAATGTGGGACAAGAAGTAGACACAGTGCTTCTTACTTGCTTCAAGAAGCTAACTACAGGACACTTGTTGTGATGTAGTTTGCGCTGCTTTCAGTAGTATGGAACCATACCAACTAGCCCAGCTGTCAACCTTCCACAGAAAAATACATCACCAAAATAAAGGCTCGAGAGACAGTACAGTGCCCTTAACCCCCAACCGTGGGATAACACCAAGGAAGAGTGCCGAAATACGCATACTAGTCTCTTTCTTGCGGCACTAAAATGCATAAACAGAGAAATTTTGCAGGTGCAGCCCAGTGTGCGCGCGTAGTTCCGCCAGACAGAGGAGGCTCAGCTGGCTGACGCAGCTTGTTAAACGAAGCGCGTCAGCGCAGTTGCGAATTCCCCAGGAGACGTCTACTGTACGAGGTCGTAGCTTTATTCCATCCCAACCCACCTCTTTGGCACAGCCATGCACTGCGAGGTGAAAAAAAAAATCTTTTAAAAAGCAGTGCTCGCTGCATTGGAAAGTCTGCAATTAGGAGGGGATACCGGTATGCCTTACGGTGCCTTAGTATACGCTGCACTGCAGTGTGGGCGCCTGTCGAGAATGTAGAAATACCGAGGTTAAGAATAGTCTGATCTAGGTTTGCATAGGCTTTCGTGCATTCGCAGGCCAGCACGAAGGACAGACATGCGTTTCGTCGCCCGAGAGAGGAAGCACAAGAATTTGTACTGAATGTAAACGCTCTTAAATAGAGTATTGAAAGTATAAAGAAAAAAATTATTAGCGTTTTTTTGCACAACATTAATATAAACCAACATATAACAAAGCTAAGAAATGTACAGGGGACGTTAATTGTGCCGTTTTAAGTGCATTGTAGTAATATAGACGCAGATGCGAAGACATTGTCTTCTCGTTACATCACGCGCTACGTCACGCCAGCGGGCAAAGGAAACAGTGTTTCACACTCGCTCTCTTGGTAGCGAGTGGCACTAACTAACACTCCTACGTTTGCCTGTACATAGATACCCGATAGAGTGGACGACCCCCGCCATATCTCGATTGGTAGGATTATCGAGCGCGTTGTCCGAAGGTTACAGGTTCGGTGTCTGCTAGCGGCATATTGTCTCTTCGTTTACCATTACTTCACGCCTATGTCACAATTGCTGCAATGCGCTTAATACAGTAGAATTAACGTCTTCTAGATATAACTATTACTTCACGCCTATGTCACAATTACTGCAATTTGCTTAAAACAGTAGATTAATTTACCGTCTTCTAGGTACCTTCCTAGCTTCGTTATGTGCTGGTTTTCGTTCAGAATTACAAGTATACATAGGCAGTCTTCGTTTTTCGTTTTTCTATACAAGGTAGTCAAACTCCCACTTACGGCACCACTGTTTTTTTTTCTAAACAGCGAGGTTGTGGCTCATTAAGAAGTGATATCAGGAAAATAGGAGCTCTGAATTGTGTACTTAAAGGGCAATCAGATGTCCATGATACGCGAATCAAGTCACCGTATACGAGCGTAGGTGGGAGGACTTGCAAGGTTCCGCTTATCACCCTACTGGTTACATTAGAGATTTAAAAAAAAAACTGTCACATGTTTTATTGTCATCCCGCTTTCCTATTGGCTGCTGAATTGGTTTTATATCAGTAGCAGCGATTACTCGTGAACGAATACGGGCGGTTCTCCGCACCGGTAATAAGACGTCGTGCTTACTTTACATAATGCGATCAGATAATAATACAGGGAAACTTTACGTGAAGAAAGTACCGTGCGCCATTAGGATTCAAGCCTTCACAGTGCTATGTATGAGCACATGAAATAACATTACAAAATTTCCATGTGGTACAAATACACGGCGGCATCGCTGAAGACACTCCAAGTTTCCCACGAGCTACTAATGCTTGCGCCTACGCCAAGGCTTCATGTTTCTGTTTCCGAGGCTAATTATCAGTTCAAATACATTTTTTAATTAATAGACTTTTTCACCGATACTATTCAGCCATTTCTCAGTCGTAAATACACGGATTGCTCATGACTGTCATAAATAAGCGGAATTATCTTTGACAAATATCAGTCACTCTGTATTAAATGCGCGCTCCATGTACACGCCTTTTAAAAGAAGTTCAACATTGTGCAAACGATTCAAATGAAAGGAACGGGAAAACGCAAGTCTGTACTGACAGGATAACTTCAAACAAACAAATGAACGACGATTAGGATAATGCTTACGAACATTGTTACAGAAGAAGCAATAACTTCAAACACATGAACGACGATTTAAAATAATCCTTACGAACATTGTTACCAAAGAAGCGACAACAAACAAGAAAGAAGTTAAACAAAGCACAAAAAGAAGCGAGCATATTAGATGCTGAGCATCTTATACTCGCGCATGAACGACGATTTAAAATAATCCTTACGAACATTGTTACCAAAGAAGCGACAACAAACAAGAAAGAAGTTAAACAAAGCACAAAAAGAAGCGAGCATATTAGATGCGGAGCATCTTATACTCGCGCCTTGTAGTGCGCCGTCCGCGCCGTCCACACCGCTTCTCGAACATTCGACAGCTGACGCGCGCGCATGCGCCGTCGCGCCGTCGCCCACTCTTCCACCATCTGTGCATCCCTTCCTCCTCTACACACCGCGCGCGCTTCACTCCTCCACCATCTGTGCACCCTTCCTCCTCTACACACCGCGTTCGACATCTACAATTCTCCTGATTCTCCAGTGGACGCGCATGTGGCGTCGCGCTTCGAGAGCATTCAACAGCTGACAGTGCATGCGCCGTCGTGCTGTATATATACTCAAGGTCGGCGCTCGCTCGCTCAGTTGCCGCTCGTCGGTTGGTTTGTACGGCGCGTCGACGTCCAAGGTCGCGGTGAAATGAATTCCAACGAATCCACAAACACAATGATCGACGTTCCTTCGACCAGCGCCGCCCTTTCGCATACGTGTGTACGTGTTCACTCATTTAACACCCCCTCCTACAACCACGTTAACCAATTTAGCCATCGACCCAAGTAAGTCGCAATTTAACACCCCATTTCACAACCACGTTAACCAATTTAGCCATCGACCCAAGTAAGTCGCACTTTAACACCCTGTTAACCAATTATATGCTCCGCATCCTCCTCAGTGTTCCCCCGAGGGAAGCTGCGGGCAATTTTTTTTTAGTGACGCTTTCTCTAACACGAGAACTATTCCTTTTCACGATAGAAGTACGTCCGTTAGCTGATCTTCGCGCGAGTGCATTCCCTCGTTTTCTTTAACATTTGTATAAGGAGCGTAAGCAACTCGGCTGAGCTTCGACTCTGCGAAGTGGCTAGAAAGCCATGCTTTCAGGCTAACTTGCGCAAGACAACAGAAAAGTTAGTAAACGAAGACGTGAGACCGAGCATTTTAGGAGAATTTCGAGAGCCCGTTCAGGATATACAAGAAATACCATTGAAACGCAATTCTTCTCGACTCTTTGCGCCAGAACTTCATTGGTAATTATCGAGGCCGCACTCGCAGAAAGTTCTTAACCCTTTGGTGCTTGTAGCAAAAGGCAACATAGGGATCTGTGAATTTTTCCACTTCCCTTTATGTTGTCATTGGCCCTGATGGTATTCTAAATCGATTAATTTAACAGCAGTGAGAATTGGCCAGTGCCTTTTTTCTATTCTTGTTTCGGCTTTGTGTTTACTCGCGGGAAAAAATATTCACCGCAGAGATCGACATTAAACTGCGTTATTACGCCAGTTAAGTTCGGGGCAAGAAGAAATGTCTAATGCCCAACGCAAACATACTATTATCGATGGCCGCGAGTAATAATAAAAAAAGTTCTTGCTTACAAGATCTTTGATTTCGCCCCCCCCCCCCCACACACACACTTCTCCGCCCTTTTCTTTTTTCAGAAGCATCCACCGATACTTCTTTGTCATTCTGTCTGCTCGTATCTTCACCCAATACATACACAAAGCCGCTCAGTGTGCACATATGCAGCGACAGCAAACGCGTACATTGCGCCGGGAGAAGCCGGTACGGCGACGTCCATCGTGTCGCGCGATAAGCTCTCACACAAACAACGCCAAGCAAGCGGACGCTTTGTGGGAGCTTCGCACAAGAGCGACCGAGTGTCGCATAAGGAAACAAAAGCGAACAAACCAATCAAATTCAGGGGGGGGGGGGAAGCTCGGCCGCGCCGCACATCAGCCGTCTCATCTAAGCCCCGCACGAGACACTACGACGTGCCCGGCAATCTTCCATGCAGCGATGCCGAGGCTACAAGCGAGAGTCGCAGGTTTGCAGGCGAAGTGTCTTGCGTGCCACTCCGACGCCTGGCTCGACTCACGTACGTCAAGTTTTCGAAAGGGCGCCGTATTAGCAAAACAACATCGGCGTTTTACTGAATACGATCACAAAATTGCATTTGGGGAAAAGAGGCTGGCTGCTGCGGCGGCTTCAGCACACAACCAACACTTCTGTCATAATAGCTCATGCAGATTGGATAACACTTCACTGTTTGTTCACCGCTACCTACGGAACTCGCATCAGGATGAACGCGTACGGCCGAAGGATCGCCTACCATGCATCGATCTCCGACTGTTCCTTCATCTTGCTGTTCTCTTTCATTTATTGTTATTTTCTTTTCGCTGTTCAAACGGACGAACGTAGCGTGTTATTCGGGAGACCTCTGTGTGTTTCTCTGTCTACTTGGCGTCTATGCATTATTCGTGTCCAGTAACAAGTCTTGCCAGCACACGTCTGTGAAGCAATGACGCATCCCGTATACGTCATTTCCATAATTTATAACGCTTACCGACAACACGTCTCTTTCGTATATGTGGCAAGAGCGCGTAAGTATGACTTGCTTCTCTTGGAGCTTTTCAGCTAGCAAGCTCGCCCTTTTTTGCCAGCAGCGTTGGCAGCCGAGCCGTTCAGCCACCCTGTCTTGTAATAGTGTATATACAGGGTGTCCCACATAACTTGAGGTAAGTATTTGAAAGTGAAAGGCACTTAGGAGGCGAATTAAACCAAACGCATACTGCTCGCACTAGCTTGTAGGTACTCAGGTTATTTTTTTTATTTCTTCACACTCTAAATAATTATTATTTCTTAATTACATGCTTTAATTATGACAAAGATTTTAATTTTAATTGTAATTATGGGCTAAACCATTGACTAAATTGTTTCCTGTACGATATGTCTCGCGCTGTTATCTTTTTCACGTTGCAAAAGAAAGCCCTCGAAATGTGAAAAAAAGCTGTGTGACGGACCGCGAGCGCACTGCTATAGTGCTGCTATAGGCTTTCTTTACAACGCGGGAAAAATAACAGCGCAAGACGTATCGTACAGGAAACAATTCAGTCGGTGGTTTCTGAACGTGCTCTGCAGTTCAGTGCTCATATTTTCGGTTTCCAGCCCAAATTAGGAAGATTTGTAATTAAAAATTACTAATTATATAGTATGGGGAGAAATAAAAAAGTACCTACAGGCTAGTGCGACTAGTACGCGTTTGGTTCAACTAGCCACTAAAGTGTCTTTCATTTTCAAATTCTTGGCTCATGTTATGTGGGACACCCTGTACATGTTCTCTTAAAGCAAGAAAAAAAGATGAAAAAAACGATTATAAAAAAGACGGAGGGCGTAGAAAAGTTGCCTGCCACAAAGTTAAGACAAGGGGGAAGATACAGCGTAGAGTAGTTATAAGATGACAGTGGTAAGAGACGCTGATCCTTCGACAGAATGTTGTGGGAACACGGATACCTCGCTGCCGGTGCCCTGCACACAACAATCAAAACGGGAGGCAGAAGTGGGAGCCAGGGATAAAGGAAGACTGGAGGTTGCAAATCCGCGGCTGTTTATCAAAGAAGCCGCGTTCCCTGCTCTGGAAATGCGCGCGCGTTCTCTCTGTGTATTGATTGGTTCGTGTGTTTAGGTGGAGTGTCGCGTCGCTGCATGACGGCGAAAATCCAGCGATGCGCTCGAGCCGGGAAATAAAAGCAAAAGAAAATGTCTTAGTGGGATGCGAGACGAAACAAAGGCAAGGAGGATGAGTGAAGAGAAGAAAACCCGCAGCGTTTCTTTGGGGAAGTGTTGTTAGGAACGAAAAAATAAGGCGCCGCGCTAAGCCTCGCCTGAGAAACACGGCGTTGTTATAAAGGTCTGGATACGCCTGGAAGCCTCGCTCTCGACGTGTGCTGCCTGGAATGACGTACTTAGCTAGTTTTGATTCCAAACTGAACGCGGAATGAAGAAAGACTTTCGCGGAAATCCGTGCAGCTACCTTTTTTTTTGTTTATTCCTGCACCGGGAGACGCGATTCGTGCGGGGGATTATATCGTCTTTGTCTGGAATGCACGTTGTTGCCATCTGAAAACACGGGCGAAACCAAACTAGGAGACTGTAGTAAGGAGGGGAGAAAAAGACATGGAGCGAGCGACCTTTTCCATGCCCGTCACGTGCTCTCGACTTGCGGCGTACAATAAGGGCGCGAGACACGTTCAGGTTCCCCACCCACGAGCACCACCTCGAAAACAAAAGTTGCCACTGTGAGCCCAGTGACCGTATTTCTGGGGTAGCGAAGCGCAGTGGATATGGCGCAGGAGGAGTCGACGAAGCGTTGACTACGGTTTGACGTTTCCTTGTCGTGTACGACACCTTGAACGCGTCCTGCGTCAAATGGCAAGCAGAAAACATCGGCGGAGTGTTGTGCCAACGCGCGCGCGAGAGTCAAGTCGTGGAAATAAAGGAGAGAAAAATAAACAAACGTTCGGTAACGTATGTTGTCGGGCTAGTTGGTGTGTATACTATAGCTGTGTAAAACATGGTTGGCGCAAACTTGAAAGTGGGCTTTTCCGAGTCTCTTCTTTTGCCTTCTTTCTGGTTTGCGCCAACCATGTTTTACCCAACAAATGTTCTGCTGATCGACGCGAGCTGCTTTCTGGGGTATTGTCTTGTTGTTATAGGACGCGATTGACAATAAAAATTGAAGCAGTTTACACGACGTATCCTAGCGAATACCTGCTTTTGCTGAAATGGTGAACTTGGAGGCATCGTGGTGCTATTTGATTGTTTGGATTTGCTCATAACGTTGAACGAATCGGAGACGAGTAGTGGAGCTTGCCAACACACAGCCGCTATAGGAGTCGCGTTAGGTTCCGTGGGTATTAACATCGACCTTAAACGCTCTTTGTTAAACAGCCAAAAAGCAAGCATCCTGTTTAACAGAGATTCAGGAATAAAATTCTGCCGCCGGTGTGGAATGGTGGCTACAGCGCCGCTCTGCTATACAGACACGAAAGTTCGGGCGCAATGACCGGCCAGGGAGGCCGCATTTCCGCGGAAGTAGAGCATTCATTTAGGTGCATGCATGCTAAAGAACTTTCTACCATTCAAATTAATGTTGGGCCCAGTACTAAGGCGCGACTGATATGCAAAGCTCGCTTCGGCACGTAAGATATTACAATTTTTTTTTCTCTTTTGTCAATGGCTGAAACTGGGTCCGTAGAAATTGCAGTAAAGTCCAAAACCACGACAACGGCGGGTAGAGCCATCGATAGTCTAAATGTGCCCTGCGCATGATGAATGTGTATCCACTTTGTGTTTAAGAATCACCTATACGTTTCAGAATAATCGCTCCAACTTGCGCACATACTAGAACGTACAGTAACAGTTCTTTTGAACGCGCTGATTATACAAAGAGACTTCTTTGATAAGGGATCAGAGAAATATCTGGCGGAGTGTTCACGAAACTCTAATCGAAATGATGATGGGCATAGCATCGACTTCCTGTTTGCAGCACAAAGCCAATCGTATGACCTTAAGTAAAGGAAATATATAGTTTCGTAATGGCGCCAGTACTGTATATTCGATCACGTATGATGATAATTGTGAAATGTTACGCTAATAAACGGAAACCTCCTTTACTAAAAGATGGTCATTCAATAAACTTGCCACCAAGACGTTCGTAGCACGAAGTTCAACAACGCGTGCAAGACTGTAAACGCTCTTCCTTCCACGATCGCAACTCAAACTCACGGAGCCCACCAGGGTTCCCGCAACTTTAGGGAAGTTCGCGAGCATCGCACATTCCCATGCTCGATTACCCGCCATATTTGGTCTTCCCGCATAGGGCGCCATGTGACGGAGTTTCTTCGAGCCATACTGGCATGCCGTAGCCGCAGTATATAGAGGAGTGCAGCAAACCGTGGATAAGTTCCAAACAGCACACCCATTCCCGTCTCTCTCTTGACTAGTGCTCTTACCGAAGCTCCAGATGGACGAGTCGTTTGCTACGCAATTGCAGGAGGGGAAGGTTCGGCGTACGGACACACAAACGTGTTTACACAGCGCTCGCTTTACGCGCAAATACAACAGAACATCTTTCTATGCTGCTTCTTTTCTACCAAAAAGCGACGCAGGCTTCACTCCTGTTTTGGCTCCGCACGCGTTCTGCATCGACACGTCCTGTACCTCGCCAGGAAAAGACCGCCATTTCAGTTTTTTTTGTTTTTTGTTTTTTACCGAAAACAACTTGCTCGGACGCTCCGGCACGTTGGACATAATCGCCTCCCTCCCCGCGTTCCTCCTCTTCCCTGGCACGCAAGAGAAAAGGACGGCGGCGTAGCGTGGCTTCCAGGGAAGCTCGCTCTATTTGATATTCTTTTCTCGGCTGTCCCGGAAACGTGGTGGACGAGACGCGCGTGCTCACGTATAGGCGGGCAAACAGTTGGATGAGCGGTAAAAATAAGCAATCCGGGATCGCTTAAACCCGCTGAGAGGAGGAGGAGGATGAGGGAGAGGAGCAAAGATAAGCGTCCCACGATGCTGCGCTTCTTTTCACCCTCCTCTCCTGCGTGAACCGTTGGTTCCTGGAAACTGCGCTGTTTCACGCTTCGGTGTCATCGCGCCTGCAGCAGCCAATGGATCGATGATGGTTCGCGCGAAGCCGCCCAGCTCTCCTTGCCGGGAATCCTCCTCTGTACTTCACTGTTCTTCGTTCGTATCCGCGCGCCTTCTTCCTCGGATATGAGACGGGAAAGTTCAGCTGAGAAAACAAGCAACGTCTTCTCTTTTTTTTATTTATTGTCTCGTTCTCGTTACCTCCGTGATTCCCTCCTTCCTCTCGGTCTTTTGCATCGTGTGGACACTCGCAGCAGTGTTTGACAATGGCCATATCGTTCCTACAAGGACAACACTAATTTTGATGAATGAGGAATTTATTATGAGCTGATTAGATACGAGATGTTTAGTTATTACCTAAAATGCGTATACAAGAACATTATATATATATATATATATATATATATATATATATATATATATATATATATATATATATATATATATATATATATATAGTGGGAGTAATAATTCAATGGGCCAGTTTGTCTTCGTGACGGTATGGGGTATGGCACAACAGGAGCGTTGCAACAAGGATAAATATATTTATTTCCCAACAGTTTCGGGAGGGGTCCTCCCTTCAACAGGGGATGAGTTATACTATATATATATATATATATATATATATATATATATATATATATAAAATAAGGGAAAGAAGTGTATACCTAGGGCTCGTTTTCCCGTGTTTTAACACAATATTAATGAGGTATAACAGACAGTAATGCCAGGGAATGTACAGGGGAAGTTAATAAAACCAATGGAATGTAAATAAGAAGAAAGAAAAGTGGATGAAAAAATTACCAACTGTGAGCAATATATATATATATATATATATATATATATATATATATATATATATATATATATATATATATATATATATATATATATATATATATATATATATATAGTCTAGTAGATCCTCCGTGAGCGGTCACAACGTGGTTTATTTCGACGTTTCGGCCTAGAGTCTGGCCTTCATCAGGAATAAAGATACAGTTTGTTTGTGCTCAGCTTTATACAATCTCAAATCAGAGGGCAAGGAAAGAGGGAAAAAAAGGAAAGAAAAAAAAGAAAAGAAAAGGAAAGAAAAAAAAAGAAAAATATTACACGGTGGACGCCCCTCGGGTGCCCCCCTTCCACTTTTCCCTCCACTTCCCCCCATCTCTCTCCCCCCTCTCCCCTTCACCTTTCTGATGTCAGGGGTCTGTGTATGTTTCCGTTCACTAGCGCATTCCTCCCGATCAGACGGCCCCTCCTGGCACTGGCGGTTCGGTGTGGGGCGAAAAAGAGCTTTTCAGGAAGTCCTAAGCCTTTAACTACTCGGGGTCCCGTAAACAATTCGTCGTAGAAGGACGGGGGCCGCGTATTGTGGCAGAGGCTGGATATATATATATATATATATATATATATATATATATATATATATATATATATATATATATATATATATATATATATATATATATATATATATATATATATATATATATATATACTGAACCTACAACATATATCATTAAGAACGGCCTTCCAACTATGCCTACAAGAAAATAATAGCAGCATATCCATGGAGTGATGATGATGATGAGTGGGTCGAAGCGTCCATCAGTCTGTCCGCACTACCATTCGTCCGTTCTTTCTTGCTTCCGTTCGTCCGTCCGACCGTCTGTGCGTGCGTAAAACAGACAGACAGACAGACGGACAGACAGACAGACAGACAGACAGACAGACAGACAGACAGACAGACAGACAGACAGACAGACAGACAGACAGACAGACAGACAGACAGACAGACAGACAGACAGACAGACAGACAGACAGACAGACAGACAGACAGACGCCAGCGGATGATTCACGGTTTGCTGATAAAACTCTCGGAAGCTTCGCCCCACTCATCATCATTCACACCGTGGATGTGCTATGAGATGGTTACCACATACATGCATACACACAGGGGACACAGAGGCATACATACACGGGGTCTTTTAACAAGCAACAAAATACATATTAACGCGATAGCGTTAGAGAGCACGCGTCACGCAGGAATTCCGCCATCGGCGTCGGCACCGTTGGTTGTGAGCGAAAGTTGAGAAAGAAGCAAATAAAATAAACAACAAAATTTCCGGTCTCATTCAGGATCAAACCTAGGCTGTTCGCGTGGCAAGCCGGTGCCCTACCACAAAGCCACCATGCTTTTTTATTACACTTTTTATTACACAATATATTTTATACATATATACATATGCCACACATCACCCACCAGCGTGCATAAGGCTAGCTTATTTACTTATGCACCTTTAACGCTTTTAACGTGCCTAATAAATTTGGCATTTCATCGCTTGCCCCTCGGTGTTACAACAGTTCTCGATGTTACTTGCAGCTGCTTTGGGGGAAAATACTACATAAACTTCAAATAGTGGGAGCAGCCTCTTTAACGCATTTTGTTTGACAGCTGTCACGACGAAAACAAGCCCATTCGGCGATTTGTAGGCGCATTTGGGAGGCCATCAAAGTACGCCGAAAAAGGCCGGGGTAGTGAAGCCATCGCCGCTAAAAACACACAGGAACTTTCAAACGGCGGCTCTAAAAATGGACAACTATGTCCATTCTTTTCCAGAGCTACAGTGTTGATCAAGCAAACAGCAAACGCTAGATGATGTGCTGCCATCTGTGACGCATTGTGAGACCCTTTATGACCTTCGAAATGGCAAGCACGCGGCGTGTATCTTGGAGGCCATGCAACTCTTGCTTCAAATAAAAAACCTGTATGTACAATTCGCGCGCACGTGTGTGTGTGTGTGTTGATTGATTGATTGATTGATATGTGGGGTTTAACGTCCCAAAACCACTATATGATTATGAGAGACGCCGTAGTGGAGGGCTCCGGAAATTTCGACCACCTGAGGTTCTTTAACGTGCACCCAAATCTGAGCACACAAGCCTACAACATTTCCGCCTCCATCGGAAATGCAGCCGCCGCAGCCGGGATGTGTGTGTGTGTGTGTGTGTGTGTGTGTGTGTGTGTGTGTGTGTGTGTGTGTGTGTGTGTGTGTGTGTGTGTGTGTGTGTGTAACAAAATATATTAATAAGTATGCACTTAGTGGTTGAAGGGCGCACTAGAGGCTGGATTTGATTATTGATATGTGGGGTTTACCGTCCCAAAACCACTATATGATTATGAGAGACGCCGTAGTGGAGGGCTCCGGAAATTTCGACCACCTGGGGTTCTTTAACGTGCACCCAAATCTGAGCACACAAGCCTACAACATTTCCGCCTCCATCGGAAATGCAGCCGCCGCCGCCGGGATGTGTGTGTGTGTGTGTGTGTGTGTGTGTGTGTGTGTGTGTGTGTGTGTGTGTGTGTGTGTGTGTGTGTGTGTGTGTGTGTGTGTGTGTGTAACAAAATATATTAATAAGTATGCACTTAGTGGTTGAAGGGCGCACTAGAGGCTGGATTTGATTATTGATATGTGGGGTTTACCGTCCCAAAACCACTATATGATTATGAGAGACGCCGTAGTGGAGGGCTCCGGAAATTTCGACCACCTGGGGTTCTTTAACGTGCACCCAAATCTGAGCACACAAGCCTACAACATTTCCGCCTCCATCGGAAATGCAGCCGCCGCAGCCGGGATGTGTGTGTGTGTGTGTGTGTGTGTGTGTGTGTGTGTGTGTGTGTGTGTGTGTGTGTGTGTGTGTGTGTGTGTGTGTGTGTGTGTGTGTGTGTGTGTGTGTGTGTGTGTAACAAAATATATTAATAAGTATGCACTTAGTGGTTGAAGAGCACACTAGAGGCTGGATTTGATTATTGATATGTGGGGTTTACCGTCCCAAAACCACTATATGATTATGAGAGACGCCGTAGTGGAGGGCTCCGGAAATTTCGACCACCTGGGGTTCTTTAACGTGCACCCAAATCTGAGCACACAGGCCTACAACATTTCCGCCTCCATCGGAAATGCAGCCGCCGCAGCCGGGATGTGTGTGTGTGTGTGTGTGTGTGTGTGTGTGTGTGTGTGTGTGTGTGTGTGTGTGTGTGTGTGTGTGTGTGTGTGTGTGTGTGTGTGTGTGTGTGTGTGTGTGTGTGTGTGTGTGTGTGTGTGTGTGTGTAACAAAATATATTAATAAGTATGCACTTAGTGGTTGAAGGGCGCACTAGAGGCTGGATTTGATTATTGATATGTGGGGTTTAACGTCCCAAAACCACTATATGATTATGAGAGACGCCGTAGTGGAGGGCTCCGGAAATTTCGACCACCTGGGGTTCTTTAACGTGCACCCAAATATGAGCACACAGGCCTACAACATTTCCGCCTCCATCGGAAATGCAGCCGCCGCAGCCGGGATGTGTGTGTGTGTGTGTGTGTGTGTGTGTGTGTGTGTGTGTGTGTGTGTGTGTGTGTGTGTGTGTGTAACAAAATATATTAATAAGTATGCACTTAGTGGTTGAAGGGCGCACTAGAGGCTGGTTTTGATTATTGATATGTGGGGTTTAACGTCCCAAAACCACTATATGATTATGAGAGACGCCGTAGTGGAGGGCTCCGGAAATTTCGACCACCTGGGGTTCTTTAACGTGCACCCAAATCTGAGCACACAGGCCTACAACATTTCCGCCTCCATCGGAAATGCAGCCGCCGCAGCCGGGATGTGTGTGTGTGTGTGTGTGTGTGTGTGTGTGTGTGTGTGTGTGTGTGTGTGTGTGTGTGTGTGTGTGTAACAAAATATATTAATAAGTATGCACTTAGTGGTTGAAGGGCGCACTAGAGGCTGGATTTGATTATTGATATGTGGGGTTTAACGTCCCAAAACCACTATATGATTATGAGAGACGCCGTAGTGGAGGGCTCCGGAAATTTCGACCACCTGGGGTTCTTTAACGTGCACCCAAATATGAGCACACAGGCCTACAACATTTCCGCCTCCATCGGAAATGCAGCCGCCGCAGCCGGGATGTGTGTGTGTGTGTGTGTGTGTGTGTGTGTGTGTGTGTGTGTGTGTGTGTGTGTGTGTGTGTGTGTGTGTGTGTGTGTGTGTGTGTGTGTGTGTGTGTGTGTGTGTGTGTAACAAAATATATTAATAAGTATGCACTTAGTGGTTGAAGGGCGCACTAGAGGCTGGTTTTGATTATTGATATGTGGGGTTTAACGTCCCAAAACCACCATATGATTATAAGAGACGCCATAGTGAAGGGATCCGGAAATTTCGACCACCTGGGCTTCTTTAACGTGCACCCAAACCTGAGCACACGGGCCTACAGCATTTCCGCCCCCATGGGAAATGCAGCCGTCGCAGCCGAAATTCGATCCCGCGTAGGGGCTGAATTTCGCTATCGCGTTCAACTCTCAAAGGCGAAGCTCAAAGATCCTTCAATTTTTTTTCCCTCAAAACACATCACTCACTTCATAGGCAGTCGCAAACTTGCGATAAGCGTCAATAAGAGTCTGGCTTAAGTAAAGATTCAATAATTAACTATTTAATAATATACCTTTATCGCGTTGGCGTAGCAAACACCATGAAACAAAAAAAAAGAATTCGAGACCTCTCAATTATTGAGGTGTCTGTCATCATGCAGGCAGCCCAGTGTGTAGTATATTTTGAATATATCGTTATTTAACATTAATTAGCTGGGCAATGAGCGTATACCCAGCCATGTACAATAATATTAACGAAAGTCGCTTCGTACATCACTACGCCTGCGCATTTCTTTTCTTTTTGTTTAATTAGACCTTTCAAATTTAAGCAATCTCTTTGTTTTTTGTTATTAGGCCAGCTTGTTGCTCATATTACTGATTACGCGGAGTCATCTGTTCTTGAACCATTACACTATCGGCGTAGGTAAAGGCCATATGTCTTCTTTTTGTCCTTTATGAGTATTCCAGATTTTAAAAAAGAAATGAAAAAGCCTTGCGCCACTCTGCATTCATCTCTTGGCGTGCCACGGGCGTTTATTTAAAAATATATTATCCTTCCTTCGTTAGGTGACTTGCAATAATTATTGTCCCTGCCACTTTATCGCTTTTCACGAGAGGCTCTCACAATTTGAAGAAAACCTTAATGTAACAACGAGAAAGAAAACTACGAAAGTAAAACAAAAGAGCGAGAAAATACGTGGAAGCCTGTTTTGTTTTGTACGGTCCCGACGTTCGTTCGCCTTCGAATATGCTTTGTCGTATATTGTTTTTTTTTTCCTCTGCGATTTCTCGTAATTGGTGTCGCGCAATGTGTCGGTGGCCGAGTCCCCTGTGCATGCGTGATTAATTATTCTCTCCCGCCGGAATCTTGTGGTGAGTGAACAGGCGCTGGACTTGCCTGTGGTCTGCGTGCATTTGCAGGCCGTGCCGGTCTCCGCGAGTCTGCATGGTCGATAAGCGCTGTAATTTTGTTGCCTTTTATTCCCACTCCAACTGGCGTCTTTCCTTCCTTCCCCAGTGGGACAGCCTCATTTCTTATCGCTATTCCTCAACAGAAAACCTTGGCGAGGAAATATGTATTTTTTCTGTTGATGGAGGAAAGGAATGTGCGCAATTACATCTTCTGCTAAGCACTATTATCATATTATTATTATTATTATTATTATTATTATTATTATTATTATTATTATTATTATTATTATTATTATTATTATTATTACACGCATTTTCCGCTGACGTGCTCGTTCAACGTTTCTACTACGTAACACATCGTCTAGCATGCCATACATAATAAGCATCGTCGTGAAACCACAGTGTTGCCTCACCGCGGGGGTCTATAGTGGCTAAGCCACTCGGCTGCTGAAACGCAGGTCGCGGGATCGCATCCCGGATGCGGCGGCTGCTTTTTCGATGGAGGCAAAAATTTTGTAGGCCCGTGTGCTTTGGGTGGACGTTGAAGAATCCTAGGTGGCCAAAATTTCCGCAGCCCTGCACTACGGCGTCTCTCATAACCATATGGTGGTTTTGGGACGTCAACCTCATATATCATCTAACCACAGCGTTTGACTAGAAGGAGGTATCTGATGTATTGCAAGACTGCCTAGTAAGGATAAGATAGAGGTGGCCTACAAAACTTAGTCTCAAATATTGGCGGCGCTCCCACTAATCATCATCAAGGCGGGGTTGCGCCAGGTCCGTCTATACCTTTGCACATGTGGTCCTACGCTGTCATTGTCCACTGAGCGTTTCTGGCAATAATTGCGGCCAACGACCCCTTGTTGCTGCTTTCCCAAATCTCTTTACTCCCCACCTTTCATCCTGGCAGGCCGGGGAACAAAACCTCCCCTCTACTTCAGCGCTTAAAGTGTAGAATAGCAAATCTAATGTGATAATTCTGTTTTACGAGATGGGGGGGGGGGGAATCTGCCCTCCCCTTTTCTGTATATTGGAACCGTGGAAGGCCCCACGACGAGCTGTGCTAGAAGGTAGCTTTGCTGCTACTGTGCCATTGATGAATGATTGATTGATTTGTGGGGTTTAACGTCCCAAAACCGCTGTATGATTATGAGAGACGCCGTAGTGGAGGGCTCCGGAAATTTCTACCACCTGGGGTTCTTTAACGTGCACCCAAATCTGAGTACACGGGCCTACAACATTTACGCCTCCATCGGTACTGCTACTGTGCCAGTTGTCAGGTGATCACAGAGAGCGGCGGTAAGCATTGGGCTGGGCGAAGCCTACTCTCCGCGATGTCGCTAAAACACCTAAGTTTGTCGGTGGCGCCTACACCTGTTTACAAACATGGAATAAGTCCATTACTACATATTCAATCAAGAATTAGCTAAGCGTGTGACGAGGTAGGACGCAGAGGGCATCGACTGGACAGTGTTGGCCGCTGTTCAGGCCTGTGTTGTCTTCAGCCGATGCTGAACATCAGCTGCAAAGCGAGAAAAGCTGAGGGGCGGGGGTCATAGTGTGCTACCTCCTGACTACGCCCCTGCATATACGCGACGACTAAGTTATAGCGAAGAACCACCCGCGATTCGTTCACGATAGCGAGAGGCGATAAAAGCCGAGATCGCTGCCATTCATGCGAAGATATCTGCAGCTGGGCCCAACGACCCGACGCTCGCCATGTCTCGTCTGTAGAGCTATATTATATCATTCCGTTTACTTTTCGTCCGGGGTAATCAAACGCGACTCAATCGTAATCGCTCGATATCCGAGACACGTGTAACAGCCGGAAGAGTGTTTAAAGAACGTCGCGCTTCGACGTGAATTCGCTACGCTTCGGAAATTTTTCTGCTTGGGACGGTTTTCTGTTTTCTTTTTTGTCGCCGCAAATAACAGTCGCCAGCGCGCCAGGAGCAAAACTGCGCGTGTGTCCGAAATGGGAACCAACAGAGTCTAGTTTCATTGGTGCCTCGTGTGTAAGCGAACAATGGAGAACCCGCACGATGGCCTCGAATTTCGCTGCTTTCTTTTGTCCTTTACGACGAGAAAGAAAGCTGTCAGCGGCAGGCGACGTACGGTCATCGATTTCATTCGAAAATGAAGCTGACGAGAGCTGTTTCTGCTATAATATACGTGCCAGTTGAGATAAAATAAGGAGGGGAGACCTGATGACACGTTTTGTTCCTTATTTAGCTTTACCCACGTCCCGGTGGGCGATACGATGCCGCTTTAATTTCGTCGTTGCTCCACACTGCGCAAAGGAAGGGCACTTCGACTATTTCATACAGATACCTACATCACGACGACCAGTGATGGTCTGAGCCGTTATGATTTAGCAACGTTCTCGCGCAACACATTGTGATTGTTCGCGACTGCCTTGCGCAAAGCTGCAAGAAAAGAAGGCAGCGACCCAAGATTTGGTGACAAATGAATAAGTGGCATCAGCAGTCACTGCACTAATGATTCCAGCCCACCCATAATATTTCTGCCCCTAACATAACATGGCCTCTGAAATCGACCCACCTTCGAACAAGCGACTTTTTGTGAGGACGTCGTGTTGTTTGACATCATCGCAAGTTCGCATCTTTTTTTTTTTTTACAGGGTGTGACGTAATCAAGTTGCAATATTTCGTCCCCTGAAGTTCTGTCTCGGTATTGCTGACGCATCTCAGGCTTTCACCTTAGAAGACGACAAACGCATCGGCAACACGTTCACGTGCTGCACACGTTAAAACAAAAAAGAAACTTGGTATGCCATCTGCGATGCGATGCCCATTCACTTACGCCGGCGAAAGTGCATTGTGTTTGGCTGCGACAAACGTTGCCAGATTAGCTAATCTAATAACGTTTGATTCAACTTGATCTTTTGATACTGCAGTTCTGTTGCACGGCGCTTTACAAGTAATGCTTAATAAATTTATTTTTTACTCTTGTCGCCAGTTAAAATGTGCAGTTTTAACCAGTACCTTCTCTACGCTGCTCCCTTTTACAACAGAAGTAGCTCAATAAACATAACATTTATTTTTTTGTTTTTCTCACTCAACGGTATTCTTTGAGCCTCTTTTTATATTTTGACAATTGAATTTTAATGGTGACTTTTCATTTGTTATTTGTAGTTGCGATTATACGATCAGCATTCACCTCTCCGGAAGTACACCGCCACCAAAACGAGGAAAAGTGCCGATGTGCATGTGAACGGTGATTCTCGGACAACCTATTCTAACAAAAAAAATATGAGTTTAGTTGACCTGGAATCTGTACTCGGCTTTCTTAAGTATGCACGACACCGCTGGTAAACAAATTACAAGTACCACAACCAACGTTTGGTGTACCAGGCAACACTAAATGGAGCCTCGCCACGACACGTAACATCTTTTGTCTCGATATGTTCACTTTACCATATTAACTATACGGCGTCGCCGTCTCGTAATTTCAGTGCCGAACCTGCCATATACTTCCCCCCCACACACACACACAAAGAAAAGAAAACTTTTGTAGGCGCGCGTGCCACGACGACTGCGCACAATTCACAATCATCTTTCGAATAATGCATTTATCGATTGCTTCCGTAACTGCTGGATGGTCTTTTCCTCGGACACGGCTTCAGACTTCGCTTTCTTCTTTTTTTTTTCCTTAACGCCGGCGCCTCGTAAGACGTGGGGGCGGACGTCTTGAAATGAATTTCGGCACAATGTCTGCCTTAACGCCCCAAGACTCGCTTCCTTATTTGATTCCTTTTTTTTCTTTTTTCATTTGTTCAGCGAACCATTCCGTCTCCCGGTTCAATTTCCTTTTCTGACGTTACTTTCTCGTGATCTCTTCCTTTCTTTTTTTTACTTTCTTCGAGAGATCTCCAGCGGTGAAAAGACGTCGGCGTGCCGTTTTAATCCAACGTTCTTAATAAGGCCTTCCGAGCTGCAGCGCACTGCTGCTGATCCTCTCAGAAAGGACCTCTCATGAGTCTTCCCGATGCCTCGTCGCCTTTTCGTCCCAGGTTTCCGAATCTCGCGGCGTATAGAGCAGTTCCATTTTTACGTAACAACGTTATTAATAAGCGAGGATTAAAGTTCTCCAGCGTTATTTACAGTGACACGCCGGCTCCGCACTGAAAATTTTGTGTTTCGAATTGATGTGTAGGATTACAGTGACTTGAGATTTTACTTCGAGATAGAGTAGTTATGAAATGTATTAGCTAAAAAACCTTGCTGGAAAAGGTAAGATGAGAGAAGGAGGGATCTTAAGCGCGGAACGACAAGCCGAGGGGTTTACAAGTTTAACCATGGTTTTGATTGAAGACAGCGAAAAAAAAAACGAATGCTATTCGGCCCAGCAAATATTCAAACGTTGTTCACTGCTTCTGAATATTGATTGATTCATTGATATGTGAGGTTTAACGTCCCGAAACCACCATATGATTATGAGAGACGCCGTAGTGGAGGGCTCCGGAAATTTCGACCACCTGGGGTTCTTTAACGTGTACCCAAATCTGAGCACACGGGCCTACAACATTTCCGCCTCCATCGGAAATGCAGCCGCCGCATACGGGAATCGAACCCGCGACCTGCGGGTCAGCAGCCGAGTACCTTAGCCACTAGACCACCGCGACAGGGCCACTGCTTCTGAATATAGCCAGCAAGACAGAAGAAAGCAATGATAATTGTACAACAAGAACAGTCCACAGTGCTGTGCTCACTAGCACTAATGTATACGTGCGTCTTTGGATTCCTCTGTCCTGCAGGTTAACTTCGCAAATGTCGCGCGAACTTGCACAAACAGAAAACTTCCTGAGCTACAGTTAGTGGTTTTCCTGCACGAGTTGACACCATTAATCCCCTTCATTTCAGTTCTTTTTTTTTCTAGCACGAAGAAATAACATCGGTTCTAGACAGCAGACTGTCTAAACGTTTCAAAAATATTTGCGAACAAAGCATCGACGATGACTATCGATGCATGCATGAGAATAGCAGTGCGCTTCGAAAAAAACTATTCACTGAACCAAATTAGTTTTCAGCCTGTAGCTGTATGTTTGTTATAGTACAGAAAGTCGATCTGGTTGGTACTGCGCAAAACAAACAAAAAAATACACGAGGACACAGGAAGAATACAACACGAACGCTAACTTTCAACTGACGTTTATTTCTTTTTTCTAAAAGAAAACATATATGCATGGAAACAACTGCTCATGCGCAATGACTCCGTCCAACAACACAAAAAAAAATATATACATAATCGGCAATTTCTCTTCCTCTTGTTCACAGCCCAAACAGCAGCAAACCTCTATAGTTCCTTGTCAGGCAGGGATAAAGATGGGTTGCGTATGCATTTATCACCTAAACTTGCAATGAAAAAGAAAAGCTTCGCCTACTTCTCTAGCTGTTTGATCATTGTTTTGAAATAGTACGGTTGCTTGATCAAAACGCGGAGTACACTTGCATTATGCGCAGCGAAGGGACTTGTGGCTACTAGGCCTGCCTATTAGTGAAGAATGGTTATTCTCCTTCCAAAAAAAAATCAACTTCAGTTGAAAGTTAGCGCCCGTGTTGCATTCTTTCCGCGTGTTTTTTGCGCTACTTTACAATGTATGTTTGTTACAGTGAGGGTACTGATGTTACTTATATTCGTTGTTTAGTAGTGTAACTTTGTCGATAAAGTAACCACGAACCAGATAAGATGTGCTCCTGTAACGTTCGATTACTCCCCATCTTTCCTATATTGTCTTTCTTTTCTCTCTTACAGTATTGCGTCCCTCCTCCACCATAAAGCTGCACCCACGGTGTTACGATATTGAGCCGACGATTTTAGGGCTGTGCGCAGCAGTACAGACGGGTAACGTGCTATAGTGCACGTGCGTTTGTGCCCCGACCGCCCCCGTGTGCTTCTAATCGTCATTTAATTAGCCGTGCAAAACGCGACCAGCGCTTTTGAAATAGCGACACAGTTTTCACCATACCACTTTATCACTTTCTTCGGTGTTTATTCGTCACTGCTGCATTTCCTCGTAGTGCTGTTTTGCCGCTACAGTTACGATTTCCGGACATTTGGCGCGCCAGCGCGACTGCTATAACATCGCTTCATCGGGTCGCCACGAGCTTATCCGTAAGCCCCATTCCACAGCTTATAGCGCGAATGTGAGACTTTTTTTGTTTCTTCTTGTACTGTCTCGTTTCGGCTAACGACTTTCCAACGGCGTCGTAGGCGAAGCTATAAAAATCGTACGGAATCTCTACACCAAAGCAAGCGGCCACCACGGCGCTGAAGCCGAGCGTCACTGCTTTACTGTTTTTCGCTAACCTCTACTCTCCTCCTCCAACACACGGCGGGAAAACTTTTTGCCATTTACCGTCTTCCCGAGTAACGCAACGCGCCGACGACCTGCTATTCCGCAGAAATTGACATTAACCGACCGAGGCGCCACTTAGCGAAGAAAAGTCAAATGAAAAAAAGAAAGAAAACGACGACAATCGATCAAGCATGGGCGCTCGCTGCAGATCTAGGCCACAGTGACCGACCCGTTCTCTCCTCTCACCCTCATCCTTTTCTATCGACGGCCCCGGATTGGACATGTCCGGCTCTAATTGAATGGTTCCGGGAAGGGGGGTCGTGTTCCCGGCAGCATCGTAAACGGGAAGGCGCGGTGTCCCGTCCCGCCTTCACCCTCCCCCCCCCCTCCTCCTCCGAGTGCTGTGTATACGCACGCAAACACGAACGGATGCGGAAACGCGCGAGTATTGACAAAGCAAACTGTCGTTTCGGGCAAGAACTGCACAAAGCTCATACGCACTCGCGATCACAGAGAACACGCACAACATACGACGACGACATCCGAGTCTGGCGTGCGAGCGAAACCGACAACAGCCTTCGGCTGAGCACGAATGCTATAGAAGAACATATGCAAACGCGAAGGCTTTAAGTTTACACGCTCGCCTTTCAGTGTAGTGTCTGCATGCAACGGTTAGGAAATCAGGGAGTCACGAAAAAGAAAGAAACCATAGGCAATAATACGTCGAGTAAGCATATCCGGGCCGCCGCTGCGAGGCGCGCTTTCTTTTGAAGATTGAGCGGCTCCCTTTGCTATGTTTTCTCGCGAGACCGGTGGTCAGAAAGTAATAAAAACAGGTTTAGTGGCACTAAAACACCCACAATAAAAGGGGAAAAAAAGCACGAAGGACGTTAAGCGTCTAGATAAAGCAGCTTGCCTGAAATGAAGACGCTTAGCAACGCAGCAGCGACTTGCTCGGATGCGTCAGTGCGCATTGCAGCCTTGCATCTACTCGTGGCACCCATTATCGACTATCCAAAGACTCCCATAAATCAGCATTTTCATCTAAGCTAACTGCGACTGATACCTCAGGCGAGATGAAGAGGTGTTGCGCATGTCAGTGTGAACCCTCTCGTCATTTTCCTAAACATGCATGACGCGGCCACTGGCAGGTGCTTGGCTGATCGACACAATAGAATGCGTTCGATATGAAACTCGGAACAAGCCGTGTTGAAAAGAAATTGATCATTTGGCTTGAAGCCCATGTGCCCGTACCGGAGTATCCTATATACTGCGCATGTGCGTTTTGAATGGCGATATTTCATCAATCGCACAATAAATCACTCGTTATTGATTGTTTCAAGCAGTGCATCACTTGTAGGTTTTATCGCTAAGTCACTCCAGTAACTCCGGCCGTTAGTTAACCGTTATACTAATCAGTGAGTTAATCTATCAAGCAAGCGTTGTTTAACCCTATCAGTACAATGACCTACATCTGCACTTATTTGTTGAATAAGGTGCTCATTAAATAATACTAAACGATGGCATTGGTGTGAACCTTTACAAAAAAAAAGGAATGAGAGTAAACTAGCGCAGTACAATTTTGGAAGAATTCCCAGAATCTGCCCTGTGATATTTGATATGTGGGGTTTAACGTCCCAAAACCACAATATGATTACGAGGTACGCCTTAATGGAGGGCTCCGTCCGGAAATTTCGACCACCTGGGGTTCTTGAACGTGCACCCAATTCTGAGCACACAGGCCTACAGCATTTCCGCCTCCATCGGAAATGCTGCCGCCGAAGCCGGGATTCGATCCCACGACCTGAGGGTGAGCGGCCGTGAACCTATAGCCACTACCACCGCGGCGGGGCACGCCCTGTGAGAAAAAACTTCCGCCATATCCACGAAGTGAATGATGATGAGTGGGCGAAGCTCCGGAGGTAAACCTGGTAAACCATGAATCCTCTGTACATTTTGCCCACTCGATTTTATTACATCGCTCCCCCTAGCGTACGTCGCCGCACTAAATCGAACGATTGCCTTCAACCAATGACACACGCCATATGTGACATCATTCCTATTTTATAAGATCTCGCGTCTTTCATCAACTACAAGTACCGCTTTCTAGTTTATAACATCTTGCATCTTTTCATCATCAGCTACAAGTACCACCATCTAGTAAACACTACAAGAACTAAACGAGAGGTGGCTACATACAGGAGACGGTACCGCCATCTAGTGAACACTGCAAGAACTAAACTAGAGGTGGCTAGATACAGGGGACGGTACCGCCATCTAGTGAACACTGCAAGAACTAAACTAGAGGTGGCTACATACAGGCTACAGGGGACGCACAGCCCACGCCCTAAGGAGCTTCGCCCCTAAAAGGCCTCCATACATCGCACGGGTGGGACCTGATTCCACAATAATGTTCAAGATGTTGTGCTTACATCTTGTGCAGCTGCAGCAGATATATACTCACCGAGACAATAACTGAAGGATACATAGCATTTCTGCCACGGCTCTGTTGACAAGAATCTCGAAGCGCCCACACCGAGTTGTATGAAGTGCGCAAGCAGTGCTTCACAACGAAAGAGATTATGAGAACTACAGATTTTAGAGATACCTAAAACCGATTTGTCTTATCTATATTTCCAGCACGTTGCAGCTCTCGCCCACGCATGTAGGCGTTTTAACGTTTAACTGTATCGCACGGATATAATACGCACAGAAACTTTACCATCTTTCATGTATTAGATTTTACAGCGAGAGCTGTTATGAGATCACAACTACGGTCACGCACAGTTGTCCACCGCCACTGTCCGTAACCACATCGCACAAAATTAGAAAAAAAGCAAGTACCAAAGACACAGTGGGGCTGGAACCCGGGTCCGCTGTGTGCCAGCCCAGTATTCTACCACTGAGATACGCTGGTGCTTGAGACTTGCTGGCAAACTTGCCTTAGGCAGGCTTGATGTCGGCAAAGCAATCGCGGTAATACGACATATAAAGCGTTTTAAAACAGCAAAAGAACAACCAGTCGTCGCACAATGCGAATAGCGTAACGAGTGGGCCGTCCACTGTTCCAACCCATTACAATAACTTGTTCTTGTTCTCCTATTAACTGCGGCGCATACGCACTTCAGCCATAATTCTTCATCGTCGGCAGCCACTGCATTGACAATGGGCACACAATTCCTTGCATGTGTTTAGCGGATACCACACTTCTCAAAAGAATGACGAAAAATAGAATGTCGGCCTTCTACCCAACAGTTTATTATTAATGCCCTATAGTGGGTACCAAACAAGTGTGCTTGCAGTAGTTACCCAATGAGTGTTTTGAAAACGCTCTGAAAGGCCGCTCTTCTAGCTTTCGCTGTGACTATGCTGTGCCTTTCGCGCAGGCCTGGCATTTTTTCGTGTGCTGACAAAACTGATATTCAGAAATATTCCTTCAAGGGGCAGCAACGTGGGTTGTTCTTTTATGAAACCGTATCCGAAAGTTTACTAAGCTTAGTTCAAGTTTTGGAACGTATTTGTTGTGAACGACAGTGCTAAAGTGGGCTCGTTCGTTGAACATTAGACGCACACCTGTGGCAGCGCGAAGATGCAAGGACAAAGGAATACACAAAGAAGAATATAGCATCCTGTGCATCTTCTTTTGTCCTGGTGTCAAGTTCACGCTGCAAAGTGTTGCTTGATCCCGAGCTCGTGCAAGAAGTTGAACATCTTCCTTCCGATTCTCGCATCGGCTTTCCTCACGATCCTCTTCTCTTTTGCTTTTTGTGTGTTTCAGATCATAATACGTTACTTCGAACCTACCACGACGACCTGTTTATTAGAACCTTGGTTCCGCGAAATAGGATTCATCGTCCTCTACGGCGCGCTTTTACTGAAGATATACAGGTGAGTCCCACAACCGCTGCGAGTTCCTATAAAAAGTGTCGTGACTATACTATTCCGGCTGCTGTCTCGGGACTCCAGAGCAAGCCCTACAATAAAACATACAAAAATCTGCATATGCACTGACTCGCTAAAAAAATGGTCCTTGATGACTTATATTGCAGTTTGCTTATTTGTTTAACCCTCAAACAACGACTTTCAGCTGTTCTAATCACGTGTCTTATCTCGATAAAAAAACACCGTGTATTTTACTGAAGTGCGCGCATCTGCAAAAATACGTGGCAGATAGGCAGGTAAACAACTTCACTGATTCATGAGAGAATGGTGTAATGGTGAAGGGCAATAATGTTAATGTACTCATAAGGTGAGTTTGTAAAAAGCTGGAGTAAAGAGCTGAAAAAAAAAGACATCTATCTGCATTGTATTGCAAATATGAATCCACCACCAACGTCTACGTTTAGACGTACTGATTTTGCTTGAAGTAATCCTGTCCTTGCCAGGACCTTTGCTGCGAGAGTGACGGGGGACACTTGCAGGATCCTAGCGGAGTTCCGGACGCGAAAGGCGCACCGCGTGTGCGTCCGGGACAAGGACCTGCTCAAGTACCTGCTGGGGCTGGTGCTGGTCGTCGCCGGCTACATGTCGGCCTGGACGGCCGTGGTCATGGACAACTGGGAGAAGGGCCACAGCATCCTGCAGGTGGCCCGCGCCGCCGGGCACCGCTCCGCGCTACGCTTCCTCGTCTGCCGCGCGCTCTGGTGGGACTACGTCACCGAGTTTGGTACGTTCACACTTCCCTTTCCCTTTTCTTATTTTAGAATTAAAGTGTCGCGCTAAAACTTCGGTCCGACGAGCAGCGCGTCGTTTGTTCACTGTGTGTTTCAGATTTTGGACGAAGTCAACCATGCCTTGACTTGAAGTCCGAACGAGTGGAGGAAACGTGACACGAAGTCGCCGTGCCATATATTCAATGTGGCTAATGTCTTGTATTGTCATTGCAACAATATAATCAGTTGAGGTGTCTGAGATAGCTAGGACAGTAACTAAACGAGTCAGTACGTGGTCTGTTTCTTTTTTTTAACTAACATATTTGTTGCACCAAGACGTTTTTTTTTATTTTTCGGGCTAGTTGGCTCATACGAACGTTCGCTAAGATATGAGGAGGAATAAACGCTTATCGCGCGAGACGGTAATACCTTAGTTCAGAGTAAGCGCTTGTACAGACGTCACATCTCACGTTTCTTTCGGGCGCTATATTTTCTGAAGTACGTAAAAAATGAAAGTCGTGTTTCGCGACCAGTCTTTGCTAAACTTAAGAGACAGAGAAAGAACGAATTGCGAGAAAGGCAGGTCGAATGCGTTACCAGACGTGACATCGTGCCGTTAACTGGAGACACCGTAAAAATGTAAGTGCCCCGAACGGCAGGAGAATGTAGAGACTGTAAGGACATGGTTGTAACGCACAGTCTCGCTACATTTTCATAATCTTGGTATAAGCAGTTCCCGTACTAGAGTGATGAAGGAGTGAAGCTTCCAATATGGTCGGCGCTGCACTGGCTTCGAAACTTACAACAGCCACAGCGCTTTAACGGCACACAGCCCGGCTGAGTGAGCTGTTAATAGATGACCGGATAATGCCTCCCTTGCCCAAGGGCCCCATGTGGCATGCAAGGCCCCACGATTGACGTCCGTCTATAATACAGCAAAGTTTTTCTCATCGCTTCGTACGGGATGGTGGAGGTCTTGAAACTGACGTTCAATCACGTCCGCCTTTGGCATCTAGCTTCGTACATCGGGTGTTTACTCCCGTACAGGGATAACGCACATGATTGACTTATCAAAAGTATGGACACATTGCTGAGTACAGTACGTGTATGATGCCTCAATTTCGATTGTGTACCCTCCAGGTGCGCGATTAGTTTAGCCTCGCGGCCCTTACTTAATACCGACACTTGAATTCCTACGTATTGCTTCACTTCGGGCGAGCAAACACCGTCGACTTGACTTCCTTCGGCTGTGATTACATTTCCCCCATTCTATTCGCGTCTCGATGGTGTTTTTTCTCTCTTTTTTTTTTCGCCTGCGCTGCTTTCTTTCGAGAGCCGCGCTCTTTGGTGCCGACGGCATGCTATACAGCCTGCGGTAAAACGTAGCGGAACGAAAAAAAAAAAAAAGAAGCAATTTGTCCCTTTGTTGATCCTCCCGATCGACTTTCGCAGGGCGGGCAAAGAGAAGCGCTCGACCAAGTGCCGTATGCAAATTTGACGACGGAGGAGTTGCCCCTTTGACTCAATCAGCAGCAAGAGCACCGCGCAGCTGGGCTCTCTGGAGAGAGGAAAAAGACGGCACTCCGAACTGCTTCTCACAAGATGAAGCGCGGCGCTTGGGGCACAATTTAATTACGCGTCCCACAATATTGTGATTGGCAACGGCGGCCTTCACGCTGCATAGTGTCTGCTTTTATTCGCATTGCGGCCGCAGCGACACGCACAAACGTCGTGGCTTCGTTGTCATGCACTGTTCCAGCTTACAATTCCAGCTTCCTTTTCGGACCACGAAGCCACTGCGCAGCATTTTTTTTTTCTTGTACTAGTGCATTTGTCGCGCACCACAAGGGCATATGTTTACGCGCACCGGCAGTAGTCGTCGGTCTGAAAATGGAATGCCAATGGTATGAAGAGCAACATATAATAATTATTGAACTTTTACGACCCGAAACCCGAATTTGATCATGAAGCACGCTGTAGTGGAAAGCACCGAAAATTTCGACCACATTGGGGTGCTTTAATCTATTGAAATGCGGCCGTGGCTACCGGGATTCAACCTCGCGATTCGTCGGAGCACCTAATCCCTTGACCTCCTTTATGGGCAGGGTTAGGCCAACACCACCTAGAAAGTCTAGGTGGTGTTGGTTAGGCCAAAGTATAAATTACCACCTCCCGCTAAAATGAACCATGTGCGGATGCGAAGCAGTGGGGAGGTGGTGTACTTTATTGAAAGCTGACACTGGCGTTGGCGTGGATAGAGTGACCTAAGTGTGGACGCTGGCGCCCTTTGTGGCGCTACGCAGGAGAATGAGAGGCGCGCGCTGCGTCATTTTATACCGCTGAACTACCGTGGCGCCCCCCAGCGAAGTATGCTGGAGCTGTCGCACCACCTGTCATGTGCACCGCTCCGTAGTCTATGAGGATTCTTAGAGGAGAAAGAGAGGGGGAGGGGACGCGCAGAGAGGGGGGGGGGGGTGGATGCCGCGGGAAGGACGAGGGAGTGACGGACACATCCCCCGCCATAAGTTGCTTTGCATCTAAAAAAGAAGCTGCAAGCAACGGTATTAGTGGTGCATAGAACCCTTAAGAGTCGATAATCAGAACATTTGCAACGACCCGTTAATATTTTTTATTGCTAGCTCGCTCCACTCCTGTCACGCTTGCCCGCTGGCCATGCGCTTGCACCCTACGAGTCTTGCAGTCTGTAGTATTGACTAAATTATGCCCATTGCAACTGCGCTGCATCTGCTAACTATGAATGGCTAACTCACGAGTGCCATTTCTCTCTTTTCAGGGGAAGCTCTGTTCATGCTTTTGGGCATCTACTTAGCCTATTGTATACGTAATGCCAAAGTTGAGTACTACACAGAAAAATGGACTCTCTGCTGCTCTGTTTACATCGAAACCCTGTTCTCCCTTAGTATGTACATAATTCGGTGAGTATTTCTATTGCACGGTATACGTTTTGCATGCGCCTGTTGAACCACTTCACAAGCAGCGTGTCCCCTGCCCGGTGCCATACGTATCACCTTTACATTATCACAGACAGTTCTAATTTCTGCGAAATCACACGAAAGCGAACGCAACGTGTTCCAATTATTCGAGTGCGCTGACGTGTGGCCTCACGTGACTGCAGCGGCATGCTGCGTTCGTGGGGTAACAGCAGTAATAATGACGTTTGGGAGAATTAGATGTAGTTATGTCTATTGAGTGGTTTCAGCGGTTGCAATAGTATCAGTACCGAAATCAAATTGTTTTGTCACCAGGTACGGATTGTAGCCGATTAGTCCACCGCTCTTATATTTCGCGGCTATCCTCTGACGACGTCGTCACTGTGTGTCCACGGGGCATCGGTTGTACGCGTTCACTGAACAACTTGCGCTCTACTAGCACAAAAACTGTAGGGGTGTGAGAATAGTGCGTTTCAGAACAGAATCGAATACGAATCGAATAGTGGCGGAACCGAATCAAACACGAATACAGTAGTATTCGAATACCTTTCGAATAGTAAGGCCACATTTTTAACAGCGGCTCTACATTGGTAAGGTGGCGATTTTCAAAAGAGCCCAAGAATTCATTCTGCAGCATATTATTTGAAACAAACATTCACAAGCTTTCACAAAGGCACAGTACGATTACTTTTAACCGACAAAAAAACATTTAAACTGAACAGCAACCATAGCCACCAAAATAGTTTGTAACTGCAGGCTGAAATATAGCAATGACTAAGGTATTGAACATAGCACTTTGTCAACAGCTTCAACAGTCAGTCGGGATCAAGTGTTTGAGTCTGAGTGTGCCTCCGGCTGATAACAATTTCAGAGAGTCCGGGTCCGAGTGAATCCGGGTGAGAAGAATTTGGCCAAGACTTGAGTCCGCGTCAGCCCTACGAGCAAGTACTGTTTATTCAGTGAGCCTGAGCGAGCTAGTTTTGTTTTTCCCCGAACTATTGTTGCGAGACAGCGCTGGTGCTTTAGTCCCTTCTTTGCCTCTGTCCTTATTCACCTTGCGCTGAAACCATTCAACATGCTTAACGGCAGTAGCTAAAGCTTTCCGCGAACGCGACCGCACGTTATGCTTCCGATTCGCGCCAGATGGCGCCTAAAACCCACCCATTCTTCTATTAGCGCACACTGTTATACGTATGCTGAGTGCTGTAGTCTAAGCAGTTTGGTCTCTATGGCACCTGATTAAGTACACGCGTCTAAGGAGATACCGGAAAAAAAGCGATAAGAGTCGATTCCTTTCACGCCTGTCACCCTCTAAGTGGTCCATTAGCAAAGAGCTTACCAGTATATCTGAAGCAGTGCGCGACAAAAACCAATAAGCGCGAGCTTTCGCATTACCGCCTTTTATCCCTTGCGTGCCAAGCTATTCTTTACAGGAAGCAAAAGGACACAGACCTAATCAGGCGCGAGCGCAGACGTGTGTCTTTATCCGGAACATAACTGCTAAGCTTTCCGGAAGCGTCGCACAGTGGAGCCGTACGTAAACGCAGCATCCATACATTTTCCCGATCGATACCGGACGTGCCATCCTACGTAGGGTAAATAAACACGTAGCGAACATGTTATAGCAGCGCGCTAAGAATGTTGTGATGCGCTTACACTCGTGGCTGACGCTCGTCTGGGCGGGCGCGCAGCGAATGGACACGCTAGCAGTCACGCCACGAAGTGGCACGCGTCGAGCCGATGCGAACGAAACTTGCGCCAACACTCGCGCTGTCAGATGTGGGTGTGGCGTGAGACAACTTTCAATGGTCACAGGGTCCTGTCAAGCGTTGTAATGCGAAGTGGAAGCGGAAGATGACATGGCGTAACTATCAAGAATCACGCGCGGACAAAGTGCAACGCGAGAGTATTATCACGTGGTCATGACGTTGACGAAGGCAGCAGAGTGTATGTCGACGATGAAAGTGTTTGTTTGGCCGAACGTGTGGCCGGTAGACGGAAAGTCAGATTACTGCGATACACACTGCATGCACTTATAGCGGCGAACAGAGCGTCGGCCATCGATAAACTGATCCGAAACAAGGCATGCCGGCATTCATACATTCGGCGTCGACCATTCGAGCATTATCACTAGTGGCCGCGTTTGTTCTAAAATCAACCCAGCTCTACGCGTTTGCGCGCACGAGCCAATGATTACAAGATACTACCGAATACCCTCAGCCACTGTAGGTGCTATATCTACACGTGCGATGGGCCGGCAATTGTTTATATATATACGGCACTATTTTGCGATTGGATATATTCAGACTCGTCTGTATTAGGAATATCAATCGAAATTTCACCGCCGTCAGAACACTGCGTCGACAGAGGCTTTTATTTAGCGTTCTCGAGTTATCATAGCGCACTCCCCCGCCGATTTCATGTCCATTTTCTTTCTACGTCTCCGCAGGCACGCATTGGCGGCTGTTCTCGAGCCTGACCATGTGTTTCTGCTATACTTCATTCGCTGCCATTGTACTGTCACCGTCATCCTGTTCCTCGTATTCGCCCCCAAGGTGAGTGCCTAAGCTGAGCGGAACAAAGTGCGTCTCTCGCGCTTATTTCGCGCTAAACGCTACCGTAAGAAACAAAACGCATGCTATACACTATCATAGCGGACAGCTGAGCCATGAACTTCAAAAGGCGGGCGAAGTGCTTGCACACAACACCCAGGGCTGGGTAAAAAAAAGGGGGGGAAACCAGAATACTGGAATGAATTTGGAGGATAGGTCAGAGCGGTCAGGATAAAACGGAGGTAAACAAAGTGAAACGAACACCATGAAGATGACGCTCACTGCAAGAAGGAAAGCTAGGAACTATCAGTGCCAAACTTTACAACCTCCTCCTCCGCGACGACATCACGTAGGACCCATAAGGAAAGAGCTAATCGACCTCGCAGCGGCACTGTTGTTATTGTTACAAAGATCTTCGTACGCTCTTTCGTTCATCGGTAGACATCAGCAACTCAAACACACGCACACACAAAAAAAAAAGAATTGCGTTAGTACCCATCTCTGGGACGACCTGTTAATGATTCCAGTCAATGCAATGCGAATACGTTCCGCGACATCGAATCGAGTTAAGGCGAAGAGCACGCCCCAAAATTCCCTGCAGGAGTTTCATTATTACCACCATCCCTGATAGAACTCTCGCTTCTGCTTAACGAAGCTTTGCGACTGCTTCTCTAGGCATTGCTGTCCCACATTTTTCTGTCGAATGCCTTGTTGCCTAATTACGACCACTGGGCGGAACGATGAAACGGGGGAGCCCGGACGACAGAGAAAAAACAATCGACTTAAATACCGCGTTGTTTTTCTGTTTTGTAACTTTAAAGTGAACAGCAAACAGGGATCAGAGCCAGCTAGAGCTTCAGGGAATTGGTCTCCGCATGGTAGGGAGTTTCATTAGCGAGAAACCGGTCTTCAAATCACATCAATCCATCGTCTCTTCATAAAAATGAAGTCAATAAATTGCAGAGTTAGGTAACTTTGAGAAAAACACCATGTCTGCGTAGAGACGTGTCTTTGGCGAATTAATTAATTAGCTTGTGGGCAGCTCCAGATACCCTCAGCAAGTTAGGGGCCAACTCGTTGAAAGTACTGCAGTTGGAGTGGTAACACAAGGACTACGTCGAACCAAGTGAAAATGGCGCACACGAACCTAAAGCTATAACAAAACAAATCTTTCATTGGCAAATATGGCGCATCGAAACATGTTAAAGCTAAGAAAAGTTCTTGTGTCGACAACTAAAAAAAATAGTCTTCGCCAAATATAGATGAGCAAATATGAGACGTTGTGGCAGTTGCGGTGATAACAGAGAGAGCCATTCAATACAGATAAATATTCCTTGGTGACACACCTTGAAGGAATGCACAGTCTTTCCTATAGTTCTCTTTTTCTGTAACCCTAGCTCCCGCATTTTTGTTTTATTCATAAGCTTCCATTATTGTCCGATACAACACCAATCCGATTTTGTGAAATGTCACAGCACATCGTCGGCCTCTGCCTAAGCATAACGCATAGTCAAGGCGGGGAGTGTTAAGGTCTACTGAAATGCAAATTTTATTTTATTTTTTGGGGGGGCCGAATAAAAGGCAAAGTCCCGAAGAACATAGAAATATACTAGTAAGCACGAGTGTACTTTAAAAAAATTCATTACAATGTGTCAAAGCTACTTCTGGTTCCTCCTGTGTCCTGACCTCCCGACACGGTATCACCTTTTCGTCAAGTGCTTTCGAGTGAGATGCCGTGATGTTTCTACTGCCACTTTACTCCGTGGCTTCGCTACGGTCCATAGAATATTATATACTACAACATTCCAGAGACGGTAGCTCTGCTTATGAATACAAGGGGCCATTTTGAATGGTTTGGAACATGACGTCATCTCAAATAGGCCACACTTATCCGTGCAGTCACCAGAGTTGGCGCTGTAGTCTGATGTCACTTTGTAGTGCCGATATCAGTAGGTGCGCCATGCGAAAAATAGGTTTTAATGGCAACACAAAGTATCTCATAAGCGTTTACTCAACTTCACACTTGCTGAGAACCGCCTCTGTATTGAGGAGATTTGCATGAAATATTAGACACAGCTTTAAAACCTGGTGTCAGTACTATTGTAAAGCCATGTATGCTATCAGTCCTAAAATACTCACAGTTGGAGCACGCGATTTTGTTTCTCTCAAAGATCACGAAGTATACAAGGCGCAGTGACTTTTCGATTTTCTAACTAGAGCTATAAATGTTCATTAATCACAATACCCGCAGTTCTAAACAGTTCATAGACGTGCCTCGGCGTTGTCTGAGTCATGGCAAACGAAGCATCTATTTCCTCCGCTGTTGCCTGCGCAGTTATGGTACCACCATCGGCCTCCCAACTTGGCAACAGAGCATCGCAGTCGTCATTTTTCATCGTATGAAATTCCGGATCCGCATCCAGAGAATCTGAAACTCCACGAAGCCGTTCTTTCCAACGGAGAGGTGGACATTGCAGACATAAACCTGGCAGACATGGATCCGGAAGACATAAGGGTAAGTCTGAGCAGCTAGCGAAAACTTCCGCGTCCTGATTAACGCTGCGTATTACATAGGATCGTTAGGCGAGTTGCTGAAGTAACAGTAGAAATGTCACAACACACAGGATCATGAATTCTAAAATCATTAGTTATACACGACACACGTCTAGAAAAACAACACTCTGAAATGTCGATAAAGTGGTTCACTATGAAAGGGCAAGCGCGACAACGGTGCACACGGAGTGCACAAAGATCAAACCGAAAGCGTGCGAACTTCATATGGGCAACAGGCTGATAATTCGTCTTTCAGTCTCTTCCTGATCACCCATAACTGTCAACGCTACGGAGTCCCGATGCTCCTTCGGTATATAAATCGGTGATGAATCGTTCCTTAACATCAGGCTACAGGTAAACAGAGTATAATTACATTAGTGTGCGCACGTGTGAAACATAGGCACTGGGGCAACTATGAAATGCCTGTTGAAACACATCCTTGAGACACGTAAACGAAAGCAGTGCACAAAATTCGTGATCAAAAGGCTTTCGCAGCATGTCCAGGTACTTGCCTTACGCCTGGACTCGCAGCCGCCGAGGGTATTGTTACTCTATCGTCTACCAGCTTCCAGAGGTGCCACTTATATGAACTGGATTCTTCGCTCAAGATACAGCTACCATCACAACATTCCCGCTCCGATGCGACACTGTTATGGCGCCTTTGGTTGGGTGTTGCATTCACAAAGGTGTACTCCTTTCGCACTGGTATGGCAGACACCTCTACATGCGACTACTGCGGAGCTGAAGAGACCATTGAACACGTCCTGTGCAGCTGCGCTTGCTACGACACACAGCGATGCCAGCTCGGGATGGTTTTGAATCAACTTGACTCTAGACCATTCTGTGTGCAGATTCTGGGACCTTGGTCATCTGCCACAGTTGCGCAGAAAGTGACTGAAACCCTCCTACAAACCTGAGCGACCACCTGTAGACTGTGTGCACCCCCAATGTGCTCGTGTTTGTGTGTACCTTCTTACCTCTCTGCGACCTCTTTCCTCCCCTTCATCCCTTCCCCAGTGCAGGGTAGCAAACCGGATGTGCGTCTGGTTAACATCCCTGCCTTTTCTTGCATCTTTATCTCTCTCTCTATTGCCTTACAATGCTGGGAAACGCGGCTCTCGTTTCTCTCAGGCTGAGCTTCGGCGCGTGTACACCCAACTGCAAGTGCTGCGGAACAAGACGATGCGCAAGGACAACCCGCACATCTCGAAGCGCCGCGGTGGCCGCAAGGTGACGCACCGGCGGTTCTCGCTGCAGCCCTTCCACCACAAGCACAAGCACGCAGCGCACTCTGCGGCGCACGAGCAAGAGACCACCGAGGTCTCCAAGACGCCCGAGGACTCGACGGCCAGCGGAGAGGGCGGGCCCGTGCCCGACGGACCGTCCGTCACGAGCGTCTCGGGCATCGGCCGGCCCCTGCAGTTCGACGACGCAGCCACTCCCTCGACGCCCGTCACCCCGTCCCGGAGGTCCTAGGACGCCGAAACAACGAGACGCAGGTATTCCCCCATGTGTCCAGTCGTCTTCCGAGTTATTTTACGGCACATTCTTTCCTTCAGTGGCGTGGCTAGTAGGCGGTATAGAACGATCCGAGTTGCAGCGCGAAATTGACACAAGAAGGATGACAGAACACGCAGCGCTACTATAGCAACAACAGTGCTTATTCTTCGAGACCCACACCGCCCTAAATATACCCCTACCTGGACAATAAATAAAGGTCACGTGATTATAACAACCGACATGTGCGAGGGAATCAAACAGCAACGTAACAGGTGATAACCAGATAGTAGCAGGGTGTCAGCATTTTCGCAGGAACCTTAAGTCTTTCAACGAAGAGCGACGATGCGCTCAGCTTCTAGGATGAGCCGGGTGATCTCGTCCATATGACGACTCAAAATTAAGGACAGTGTGGTCGAACTCTGGCCGACAATCAACACGACTGAGTGCGGAGAGCGAGGAAACCAGCTTGTTCGTTCTTCCTCATCGTAGAAGCTGAGCGCATCGACGCTCTTGGTGATACCTGCGTCATTGTCGTCAAAAGTGTTAAGGTTCCTGCGAAAGTGCTGACTTCTTGCTATCTGGTTATCGGCTGTGGCGTTGCTGTTGGGCGGGTGATTGCTTCGCACATGTCGGTCTTTATCCCCACGAGACCTTTGTTTACTGTTGAAGTAGGGCGGTGTGGGTCTCGAAGAATAAATATTGTTTTTTTCTAGTAGTGATGTCACGTTTGCGCTAAAACCAATCCCACATCACTTACCAGCAAGTCCACTCCGCAACTCTTGTCGTATAACGGTCGTAGGCCACGTTGCGCTCTCTATAGGCTTGTCTTTTTGCGTATGTATACAGGCAATGCATGCATGAACAAGATTGCAATGTGTATCTTTGGTCGGTTTGCCTTATGAAGGCGTTTGCCTTCAGAAGGCAAAGGGCATTTCTTCCTTGAAAGCAAGTGAATATCAGTCTGCACCAATCGGCGTGCACACCATGAACCAGGCGGCCGGTGACTCCGCCGTTAGAGTTCGAGGCATTGAACATGAACGAGACTATATTTTTGGAAGCGTAGGTAATCATCTGCCACTCGTCAATCCTCTGGACAGGACATCACATGCCTTCTTATGTTGTATTCGGCTTAATTTACTACCCTTAGCAGGAACTGAGGGCGGGGTGTGGGAAGGGGAGGAATGGAGGATAGCAAAAGATGCAAATATGGAGAATATAGGTCAGGCTCATCAGTGAACCTACTGCATATGCATAAAACGTAACAAGAACGCAGAACAGGCTGTCGTTCGCTAAGATTTTTGTTCGAAGGTGGTGCTTGATTTTCTAAAATAACAACCAGTGAGGTTATGCACGTGTGAATTTTCTGGACACGAGATGGTCACATCTTGCGAACCAGCAAAACGATATGCAGAGTCGCCAGTAAGCTTATCTCGAACGCCCCGCACCGGGTTCTGGAACGATTTGATTGATGCCTGCTACAGCACCGCACAGTTTTGGTTCTGTTGCCAATATGTCACCCATGCTTTACAACATACTATCCGATAATACTGAAGTATAATGGAGTTGTAAAATAGCGTACGCAAAGGACAGCGTTCATTGCGGTCACCATCTATTTCCGTCACTTAACGGGGGCATAACGAGGGCCCACAATAAGTTAGCGTGCGAGGCATGCGCAGTGGCGACAAACGCTAACGCAAGGTTTTGCGTACGCTATTCGAAGACTCCCCATCTCAGTAACAGCTTTCAGCGCTTCGTGGATGGTCCCCGTCAAATCAGTCCAGGCCACGCTGTGGAGCGTCCCAGTTAAGCTGGCTGACAACTGTGCATAAGTATTCTCGTTAGCTTCTGAGTGGCTTTTCTACGACTAAAAAAAAATGGCTGCGACACATCATCTCATTCATTTCTTTTATAATCGCAGGCATGGGGACCAAGGGAGCGTGCCAAAACTTTTAGGACCACAGCAAATGAGCAACGCGCGACGGCCGGCGCCAACTTTTCGCAATCGTGCCCAGCGAAAAGTCCCGGGTTGATGGTGAATAGCCGAAAAGTGAGGCGAACTACACTTGCGTCCTCTAAAGAATGCGCAGTAAGAGGACGAGCTATGGCAGAATACCGAAACAAGGGCATCGCGCCAACGGCCCAATAGTGCGTCTGCTGCTACAAGCACTCCACATACACCCTACACACACTAATGGGTGCGTTCCGATTCTGCCGGCCTGACTGAACGTGCTAGAACTAGCGCCTAGAGTGGTTTTAAATCTCGTTCAATAACACGTTCGTTGACATTGAGCCATCAAAACGAAAACACGGCTCCGTTTAAGCGTACACGAAATGCTCGACCGTGCTTTCTCGCTCCGAAGTTCTGTGTCACGCAACAAGTTTTGTTCGTGGTCTTTCACCAGCGTGAGGTCGGCGATGTGCAGAGTTCTTTCCACACGGCCGCGATGTCTTCCTTTTCTTGAACACTGTCGCCAATATCAACGTCTGGGGGAAGGAATAATACCACTCACTTAATTTTTTCAGCATTTCTCAATGGTGCACTAGACCTTTACAGTATATCTGTTTGACTCGGATACCAGAATTCTACAAGTTAAAGCGAAAAAAAAAAGAAGATTGCCCATTGACGCATTCAACATTAAATGACTTTTCTCAGCCCCTTGAAGTCCTTGGCTAATTACGCGACGAGAGTTCGAACTACTGCTTAGCGTTGTTGACATTATGTCCGCAGAAATCATTTAATACATGTTTTGTTCACTATATTTATATTCAATATTTCACTATCAAAAATCATGATCTCAAAGACACGCATATGACACTATCTCTATACTCAATGTCCGTCATCGGTGTTGCCCTTGGAATCTATTCCGTCGAGTGTTAGGGTCAGTGGCCTACAACCGCCAGTAACATCACGAAGGGACAGCTTACTTTATCTCAAATTTCTTGTCGCCCTGTGGATGGAGAGCACATTGACCTGAACGTAAATATTCCACCTCCTTGTCATATGATCGGTGACTCTGGCCTGCGCTGTCGCCAGATGGGCCACCAAGTTGACTGTTACAATGAGGGCACGCCGTTTATAAAACAGAACACTTATTTTCTTGTAATAAGTTTGCAGCGCTGTGACATCTCGTCCCGATAAATGCTTCACGGCTGGGTCGTGGGGGCGCTGTTGTCAGGAACGAGACCACCTACGCGTAATTCCTACATTCAAATGGCGGCACAAGCTTGTTCTTTTCTCTTACTGCAATCACAAGCTCGATTACTAAATCGCAGACGTTGAAAAGGTCTAGCAAACAACTAAAAATAGCATACTTCAATGCGACTCGATGACGAGCCACATAAATGTGCAATGGCGTTATTTTGGCGGTTCTCTTATCATTGTCTAGTAACGCTTTTGTGAAGACAAGTAGGTAGCCCAGTTCCACGCACAGGCATTTCCTGGGCCTGGCAGAGGCGAATTGGAACGCACCCACACACTCCATCAGACGCCCTGTCCTTCTCTCTCAATAGAAATAGCCCCCATCAATTTTGTTAGGGACTGAGGTGATCGTTCCGTCACACCTTTTGGGCAAACACTAGCAGCTTCTTCTCGTCACTGTACATTCGACCACTGACACAGAAGATTTTTTATTGCGCGCTATGACTTGGACCTACGTGCGCGCATCTCGTATGTCGCATACCAGCTTTTGTTTTTGTTATTCTAGCTGGCGATCAGATAGGGGAAAAGGGTAAATGGTAGAGACCAAAGGATATCTATACACCTCGGTGAACCATAATGTACAGTTTCGTATTGAGCATGGATGTTACACCGAAGCAAGCACGGCTTCATGGTCACGCGGGAGATTCAAAAGAGCTTAACGTTGCTAGCGCGCAGCGGTGCAGGACAGCAAGCGTTCACACTGTGTTTTATTCGTATTTAGGAAACCGCAATAACGACGCTAATCGCTCGCTGCGGAAGCGGTAATGACGTGAATACAGTCACGCACTACAAGAGAAGGCTCGATACGGCCAGTTAAGTCGCCGTGAAAATCAACATACCGCTCAGATTTGTATAAGTTTGCTGTTTGGAGCGGGAGAAACTCGCAGAAGCGTTTGACAGTGAGCCCACTGCTGTAATCACTATCAGCACTCACATTCTGTCGGCTGACGTCACGTGGCTCAGGTGTACAATACCAGTCCCCATAAAACTTCGCGGGGAATTGACCAAGATACCCCAAAAGCCAGCAGAGTAACCATATCCGTTAAGAGTGGGGTTGGCAGCAAAGCCATTCGCAACGTCGGAAAGTTCGTCCTTATTAGACATGAAGGTACTCGTGGAAAGAAGCAAAGTGGTTGTTCTCAATAGTTTGTAAAGCTGTTTGCTGTAAACACGCTCAACAGCGTACTAACTCCGTTACCAGCATCACTGTACAACGGGATAATAGTTTTCATTCTCAATGTCATCGACAATACTTCACGACTACTATTCTATAGGCGAGTGCTGCCGTTAGACCCCATGATCTTGTAAGTGCTGGGTGGCGACTATACCCGTGAGAGCTATTTTAAATTCATCGAGGAGAACATTGCGTCATTGCCGTAACTGCTGCGAGCTTCGCGTCGACCGTCCCGGTAGTTGCAATAGCTTTTTTTTTTCTTAAATGAGGCATCTGCGAAACATGGAAAGGCACTGACTTAGGAACTATATCAGCGCAACTTTTGTTCCACCCAGTCTGTCGCGCTTTCAAAGACCACTTACACTTTCTTGCGCTAGCTGTTTTCTTATTGCCCCAATACCAAAGATAGAAGGCGCGGCTGTGCGTCACAGAGAACGTGTGAATGAGACATTCCAAAAATGAAACTACGCGACGTGTGAATGAACGTATGCCCACAAGGGGGCGACAGATGTGAATGCCAAGAGAGTGCGTATGGAATATACCATAACACTGCGGTTTTCACATTCCCAATAAAACAAAAAACATCAAAACCGCGGGAGAAAAAAAAAAGGAGATTTCGAGGAACAGCACCACAGGAAGAACCTAGAACATGAATTTAGGACAAGACACAACGAATTGGAGGGGTAAAAAGTGACGTTGGCACGACCAGTGTCCGTTTTCTGATACAACTACACTTGGACATTTGGTATAGAGCAGAAAGGTGAAACATTCTGTGAGTGGGATGTTAACTGCGCAGAATGAGCTCAGTATAACCTCTCGGACAGCTTAGCTTCTGTAACATGAGAAAAGGGGCGGAGCTGGACGCAGACGTACACGATCAAAAGAAAACCGGTCATAGCAGCTATAAAAAAAATGCTTCAGAGAGAGAGAAGCCGGCAAAGTGACACAAACTCTACAAATAATAATATGAAATAGCAATAAACAACGAAAAATAAGTAGTAAAGGAACACGAGAGAACAGGGAAAGGTGGCGTGGTCTTTCTGAGAGTGCTAAAAAGAAAAAAAAATGTGTGAAGTTCAGATCGACAGCTGGAACAGCACTGCTGAACTCCGTAGGGTGGTCTCTCGAATCACAAAAAAGTTAAATGGAATTTACCCGAATGTATCCCAGGGTTTCACCTGCGCAGCAGTCTCACTGAAGAGCCCATCAAGGGCTTCCTCTACAGCTCTAACTTACATTCAGGATAGTGCCAACTATCTCTTTGACTTCGAGGTCCGACAAGCCGCCGCGCAAACTAAAGTTGCGCACTTGTTACACCCATAAAAGACACTTCCTTCATCACCAAACCCCAAAGCACGCCCCCCTCCCACCATCCGTTTCCGCGGGTTACAGCCTCGTTTCTAGGCATATCCCAACACACGCTTAAGTCCCTGCAAGCCTCCTCGCTGAGGACGCATGCATAATTGACCCCTGCAACAAAACAATTCGAGGCTTCTAAACCCAGATCTCCGTGGTTCGAGATTTGGGCTCTACCCGCAATGTCCGGCTGACGTACAGAGCTGCAGATTTTGCTGGTGCGCCATGATGAAGACGAAGAAGAAGAAAAAACCTCGAATGCGTGCGCGTCTTACCTATGATGGGATAGCCACAGCGCCTCGCGATCGATGCTCGCATCTTGCCTCCAAGGGCGTGGAACGACGCCATCCCGCTCACGATGCCACATTCGCGGCTGTTCCGCCGCACGTTGAGGGGGTAGCTCTCGCCGCATGCTATCACAGCCGTGCATATACAGATGGATGACGACTGCGAAGAGAAAAAGGTAGCAAGGCCGAAGATGGGAACAGTACTCACGCCAAAGTTCTGTCGATGTGTGTTTGGTTCCGTTCACTGTTTCTTTCTATATCCCCCTCTCACGACCATCTGTGTAGGTGAATAAGTGTACGTCAGTGTCGGGCTGTGCTCCCTGTCATGTGCGAAACGGGCTGGATCCTGAGATGATCGACGCCATCGAGCGTCAGCGAACGAGAAAGACTTGAACAAGGAACACTGACGGGAGGCGATCAAAAAAAATTCATCATAATAAAATACTAATACCCTTCTCTACCAGGAGGCTGCATTACCGCCGCTTGCGGTCGTGTTTACCATTCATATGCAATAGCTAGCCAAAGTTGGATGATAACATCTGTAGTTAACGGTTCAAGTTACATGTTTGTTGTCGACGTTCGCTGGAGCTGTAAAAGGTCGTGTACCTATTGAATGATATTATTAAAAAAATATTTTGTTTCGACGCCACAGTCTCACCATGTCCTTCTTTAACCCATGCTGTTGACCACGCGTCATTCTAGTTCTGACGAACAAAGCTGTGAGAGCAAATGCGTATAATAGACGACTGACGTTCTGTACTATGAACAGAATGTCTTAAGCATCTATGTGTATCTCTCTACCTTTATTGTTCTAATCTCTCCCTAACGCGCAGTATAGGATAGAATAGCAGATATTTATTAAGACAATCATCTTTACCTTTATTCTTTCATTCTTTTTTCTTGATTCAAAAATAAACAACGGACAGACAGTTGCGAGGGCCGGTTCGATTTAGGATTGAAGGGGCTGACCACTGGCCCCTGACCACTGGCTGCGAGGGGAGGCGTTCAACGACCCTCAATTTTTTTTAGTTATGCATGCGTATATAGACACAAACACACAAACACAAACGAACATACATAGAGTACAGTGTCCCCCGCCTCTCAGAAAAAAAAAATATGTCAGGCTAAGCCCCGGCGCAGCCCATAGCCAGGAATTTTTCGGGAGAAAGAAGGGGGGTAAGGGGGAGAGTGTAAGGGCCAATTGCTGAAGTCCTTTACTCTTTTAGGACAGACGGTATTTTCATAATTTTCGATAACCCCCCCCCCCCTCCGTCAGAAATTACAAGGGGAAGGGGGGAGCCCCTAGGGCCCTGTTCTTTCCGAAAAGATTTTTTTCTTTTTTGCAAGGCCCGTAAAGGAGATACGCTGACTATCAGAGCTGGCATGTATTCTAAATGTAACGCCTAGGGAAAGTGTCGGCATGGTCGCAGCTTTGTTTCCTTCCAAGGTCACACATTTGTGACCGAATCCACGAAGGTAGGTCAATTTTCTTTGTCTCTGCCTACAGAAATATTATTTATTACTGGTAGATATTATTTGCCCTAAACTACAGTTCTGACGCAAGGTCTCGATACTGGTCTAATGAATACTAGCCATGATGTTAAGGTGGTGTGGACTTCCCTAGGTCACACGCAAAAAGAAAATAGCTCTGCGATTTTTCAATCACTTGATAGAAAGTTCATTTATCTTTCAGAACATACATACATCACTATTGAGCATTCGCGGTTTCAAAAGAAGTCAGTTTCGCCGCAAGGGCGAAGCAATGAATCCAATAGCAATAACTTGGAATGTCACGCTGAGAACGACTAGCAGATCGAAACATGCAGCGCGCTGCCCACGCACAAATGACGCACGAAAACAACACACACAGGACGAGAGCTAACTAGCAACGTTTACAACTTGACGCCTAACGCTGTTTAAGCAAAAACAACGCACGAAACGTAATCATAGGTGCAAATATCAGTGCGAACTAACAAGCTTCCCAGTTGTTACTTCGCTGTGTTTGAAAAGCGCGCTCTTTTTGCAAACGAAGGCCTGCCCGGTGGGCGAGGTTGACCTTCGTGGCCCAGGCAACGAACGCAATCATTCCAGTGAAAGCACACGATTCTCCCCACCGAAGGATAAGCGCCAGCGCACAAGAACCTCAGTAGACACATTTAGTTCGGCGTACGTAACGAGCCTACACACGTGGCACGATACGTTGAGTACGCTGCATGCGAAGCACTCAACGACACCTTTTGTTCACCGTATTGACCGTACCGAGATACGTTTGGTTCAACCAGACGTATGTTCTTAGAAATAAAACAGCTTTTGGGTGCTTTTTAGCGCCCTCGAGCGGTAGCAGCGCAACATCGTCCCTCAAAGTAAAATGTACTCGGTTTGGGGAGGCCGCGGAGGAAGGAAAGGTATATAGGAGAGGCCCTGACGTCACTCGTTGTGAAGCCGCGATGAAGCCGGAAGTCGGCCATATTGACTGGGCAAATTCTCCTCTCTTGTTTACATCCTAATGTAAAGCCGAAGGCACGACTCTCCCTCCGGCTCGGAAAGCACGTGAGCTGCACAGCGCGCGTGTCGTGATGATCCGAAACTAATGGAACGGGGCTCAACACTCTGAGCCAGCGCCACCTTCGGCGAAATCATTTCGTCCGAGCATTAACGGTGAGTAACAGATCACCGACAACGAAGCAAGTACAAGAGAACGCGCGCTATATCCACTGACAACAGCGAGTGTTTCACGTCAATAATTCAGCAACTGTACAAACAACACGTTAGGTCGTGCGCCTTCTACGGTTGATTCCACCAAGCGGCCGACGCAGCGTCCGGCCACTGTGTCCGTGTTCCGCGTGAAACTCACCAGCGTCAGCATTCGGCGACCATAGTGACTTTGAGCACGGTGCAAGTGACACTTGAACGCGGTTGCTGTTACGTTGAGATTACATGCAGTGCTGGGGGAGAGTATACGAAGCGGTACAAAAAAGGTGTTTTAATGCGCACATGCAAGTTCTTACTGTACACACACAACACGAAACTACGTATGTGCACATGGTCCTCATTGCGTCTTGCTGGGCTCAACAGCGTCGTCCGTTGTCACAAGGAGCACTGCCCAACCATCGCTGACCTGCAAGGCATTAGTCGTCGTTCCGAATCGTCATTGTGCCCAACGTAATTTCGCTGATCACTACTTGCTTCATCCGCCACACGACACATGGATATGCACTCGTTCTACACACTGATGAAACCCCGTGATGGACAAAAGGATTTGTAAACGTTGCTAAGAGCACAGTAACTGCCAGGAGAACACTGCGCAACCAATAACGGCGGCGCACAGCACATTTATTAGGGAGTTTTAGAATAGCGCACCGCGAGCCCTTGCGGTGCGGTCGCTACCACTGCGCATGCGTCGTAACGCGAGTTGGCGTTCGCGGACCACACGCAAAAAATCCGAAATTGCGTGTGGTGATGGCGGCCCGCATGTGGCCCGCAAGCGCTGGTTTCGAGGCTACGATGTTGCTGCGATCATGCGTTGCGGATAGCAGCAGGGCAAACGCTATTCTAAAGCTCATATGGCGCCCGCTACGTCCGCAGCGCTTGCAAACGGTATTCTAAAGCTCCCTATTGTCCGCCACGGCTCAGCACGAGACCTGGAGAGGCACACATGCCGCCTTTAGCCGCGGCCGCTCACTGCTAGACCAGCTCCACTGCGCAACACGTAACCATAGCAACGCTGTCATTGTGCCCAGTGAATATGGCCGCCATGATGTCATTTCCTCCACACATTTCACGTAGCGCGCCGGATGGGCATGCCCTTTCCTATCTTTCCTTCCTCCGTGTCTCCTTAGCTTTTCTTCTTCCATGTGTTTTCCCACTCAATTGTCGACAATTGCAAATTGTTCAGTTTCAGTGCCAAGCTGAGGAAAGCGAAATTATCTCATTCCGCATGCAGCTGACCACAGAACAGTTGTTTGCCGGCATGCAAACGCTCCGGCAGCTAGTTGCTTGTTATGTCAGGGCTGGCGAATGTGCTAGTGCTGCTCACATCTCAGGCAGCTCACGTGCTTATAGAAATACTCAGTTATAAAATTATAAAAAACTATGTACTTGACAAAATGCGCTAAAATTTTGCCAGCTTATTTGTGCATGAAGACCTAAGCACAAGAGACTTGTTAAGCCACGTAACCCAGATTATGATCTAAAAATGGGTGCCACGCAACCTTGAGGTAAGAAAATTTTGACGCATATGTTAATTATTTGCATTTACGTAACTTGCACTATAATCAGTAGGCTAGGCCCGTTCATAATTTTAGTATGCACATTCGTAATTGGCAATTTTCATACATCAAAAAATGTACAAAAAACAAAAAATCGAGTTTTTCATTGTAAGAGTAGTTTTCCTTTTGTGAAGCCTTAGTATATATGTTTGTTAAAAATTGCAATGCTCCGCAGACATCAGATCTTATCAGAACAAGTACATACGTAGAAAAGACACAACTAAAAAAAAGGCAATCAAACTAATTTTGAGTATAGTGCATCCGGCGTCTACCTAGCTTGCGAATTTCGTTCCCACACTTTTTATTACCCCTTCTGTACAAACCCAACTTTGAAACTACCTTTCGAAGCCTCATCCAATCTTAAAACAAGATATGCCAACTTTTATTTGTCCGATAAGGCAACTCTTCGTCGACAGTTGAAGGCCTCGAAGTTCAGAAGCCCGTATTTCCGTTCACAACGGCATTCAGCGGATGAAAGAGCAGCAACGTTTCCGACCACCTGTTCCCAGACGGACGTGTTCGTTAGCTTGCGCTACCGCGATGAGTCAGAAGTGCATGGTAAGTATATATGTTATACGTTATAATATATGTAGAACATATACAACTGTTTATGTACATAGGTAGGTGTATATGTATAAAACGGTAAAAAGGCCTAAAGTACGTACCGGAGCACAACACGCCGTTTCACCGTTCCTTCAGATACTGCCACAGTGGGCAGCTGTGTCTTGTCCGTAACAGCACTAGGCCACACATCCTATTCTTCCGCTGAAGTTCGAAACCTTCACACATGCGCAATGTGCCCAAGGCCCATGGCATCAAGAAAATCGGGAGGCAACATGCGCCTCCCAAGAGGCGCTCTCAACCTGTGACCGATGTGACATTCCAGTTCAACGATGTTGGGAAAGTCAGGTGCCCAACATCAGTAGTCCACTTGACGCCGAGTTGTCTGGCGCGCGATTGACACAAGCGAATAGCAGCACGCAAAATTACGCACTTTCTTTGTCTTAAAACGGCGTACAAGGCACACTTACAGGAAAACGAATGGAAACTGAGCCGTAATGGCCAGCCGGATTGGTTAGTACGCGGTCATGTCACTGAGCTAAGCAGCGCTGCTATAGCTTGCAGCTTGGTACATTAGCGGCGAGACTCACCATCGCGCGTACCGCGTTATCTGAGCGAACCATCGTTGAAAACCCTCACCCAAAGACTCGATACTAAAATATTCATGCTGCAAAATAACTGCGCGGGTGCGGCGTTCCACGTGGCGGGCGTCGCTGACAACGACGCGCGCTCCCGTGTCCACGTTCACGACCACGGTGTAAGAAAAACACTCTACCGATAATTTTTTTTTCTTACACCGCGCTCATGAATGTACTAAAGGCGTCAAATGCAACTCGAGCAGCAACAAACCTTCGAAATGTTTTAGTGCGCGGCTGCGCGCCATCCAGTCATCAACGTGGACATGCGCAGTTCTGCCAAACCAGAGTGCTGCGGAACGGCGAGGACGGCGCGCACTACACCAGCAGTAATGCTACTAATGCTTGCCGCTGCTCGCGTTTCACTTAACGCCGATAGTACAGCTCGAGAACTCGCAAAAATCGAAGCACTTTGAAGTTTACGCAAAGTAAGAGGTGGACGCAAACACCGAAATGATGACTAATGGGTCCTCGTGCCTCCTTTTGCGTTTACGTGCTGACCGCTGCAGTGGTGCAGCGGTTACGGTGTTTGTCCTACTGACCGGAAGGCCGCAGGTTTTTTTATCTTTTTTTTTCACAAAGTTCGATAGAGTTCAAATGGTAGAGGCCGATGTACCGTGCCATGTCAGGGCACGTTAAAGAACCCCAGGTGGTCGAAATTTCCGGAGCCCTCCACTACGGCGTCTCTCATAATCATATGGTGATTTTGGGACGTTAAACCCAACATATAAATCAATCAATCAATCATTATTGAAAAATTGGCGGAGAGGAAACGAACGCCCCCTTCCCCCTTTCCTGGCTATGCCAAGGAACATAGACAATACTAAGCTTTTTTTTTCTACTGCTTAAAACTGCACGTTGCAAGCAAAGGTAATGAAAAGAAGCCCTGCGTCCGCCCGACATTTTACAGCACTTACTGGGACGAAATCAAGCCCCCGAGATTGCTGAGATCGAGAAAGGATTAGATGGTTTGATAAACGGAAATAGGAATAAATTATAAGGCTTTACGAGACCGTTGCTCCCATTAACACAAATCCACACACAACGTGCCATACCTTAACACCTGGTGATGTATCAACCTACGTTCACTTATACAACATCAACTGCACTATATCTCAACCTCTCACGGCATATAAGATAAATCAATGAGAGTTTGACCACAGAGGAGAAGGCACAAAGTTTATTTATCAATAATCCCTGTAATGTGCAGGTGCTATTACAGCAGCGTCCACATGTCTCGACAGCCCACAAGGCAGTGAAAGCCCTGCTGTGTTTCCTGAGAAAGACAGGCTTGTGTGAACGCCTCTGACATGCGGTAGAGTTCTACACGCTGCAGTGAAATGACTGTCAGTCTCTCCCCCACCCTTTTTTTCTTTTCCCTCTCTTCCCTCTTTCTCGTCTTTCTTGTCCCCTTTTCTAATCCCCCAGTGTAGGGTAGCCAACCGGATGTCTTTCTGGTTAGCCTACCTGCCTTCTCGCTTTTGTTGCTTCCTCCTCCTAGGCCCAGATTTCTCCTACAGTGGCAATTGGTGGCTATAGACAGCGGCGGACACATTGGGGCATTAGCTTTACCTCGCTGAACATTTTTCACACCTTTTTCTTATGCTCAGGGCAGGGTTGTAAACCGGATGTTTGTCTGGATGACTTACCTTTCTTTCCCTTTATTGCTTTCCCGCCAACCTAAGCAATCAAAGAAATGAAAATCACACGAAACAGCGACAACCGAGTTGCGTAGTTTATTTGGCGTTATCTTTACAAAACAAACCTCAGACGCAACTTGCGTGACTTCTTGCCACTTTTTTTTATTTTTTATTTATACAATACTGCAGGCCAATTTAATGGTCCAAGCAGGACGGGCAATATTTCGTTCAATATTTTCGCAAAGTATCGCCCGAGAAGCACCAAATGTTTCACTAAAAAAATAGAAAGCATTTCTGTGATCAAGAAATAACTTCGTTAAATATTTTGGCAAAGTATCGCCCGAGAAGCACCAAATGTTTCACTAAAAAAAATAGAAAGCATTTCTGTGATCAAGAAATAACGGCGTTAGTTTCTTTCAGATGGCCGAAGAACAAAAAAAAAGTTTGCACGCAGCAAAGCGCCATTTTATCGACACATTCTTTCAGTGGTGTTTTGTGTAACATCGCGTCAAAGAAAATTCTATCACTCCTTTCACGGGATTGAGCACTAAAGTCGTAGATCAACCGGTGAGGTCAAACCTGGGATATGTAAATGCAATCACTAACCGAACACATACAGTAAGAACATGATGGCATTAAAACGTCGTAGTTCGTACGGCTGATTACGTGAATCTTCAGGAAGACATCGGGCAACACTATACCCGTTATTTCAAGTTCTCGCAGTCACGCTGAAGGTATAGAACGTAAAAAAAAAGGCGAAAGTAGCAACAGAAGCTGTCATGTGCATTATTAAGCAACACCCGCGCATAACGAGGATTGCTTTATCAAGGCAATTGCGAGCGACAACGCTCATTGTATCGCTAGTATTAGTTTTGAAACCAGCGCTAGTGAGCCAGATAGGCCCCGCCGCGGTGGTCTAGTGGCTAAGGTACTCGGCTGCTGACCCGCAGGTCGCGGGTTCAAATCCCGGCTGCGGCGGCTGCATTTCCGGTGGAGGCGGAAATTTCGTAGGCCCCTGTGCACCGATTTGGGTGCACGTTAAAGAACCCCAGGTGGTCGAAATTTCCGGAGCCCTCCGCTACGGCGTCTCTCATAATCATATGGTGGTTTTGGGACGTTAAACCCCAGAAATCAATCAAACCCCAGAAATCAATCAATAGTGAGCCAGATAGATCTACACGCTTCACGGAATAACTTATCAAGCGTGTGTCGCACAATGATCTGCGCGCTATGCTTGATAAGAAGAGGCACTGCAGGACGGTCAGTTCAGTGCTTCGGCAAACACGCATGCCGAACAAGCATTCTCATCCTAAGACCAGCTCAAACATGCACCACTGCACGTTTATCTGTGCTATGTCCCTGAAAAGAGAGACCAAACTAGACTGACTCACTGCATCTCACGAATAACCACGTCGACAAGCAAGAGTTTGAACAAAACTGCATGCTATAACAAGTTCTTTTTTTTTTGTATTGCACCGGGCACAAGCCTATTTAGGCTATTAATTTAGCTATTCGTGTTGAGTTGAAGATGTTCAGAACATGTAACAACGTTCCTCTTTCATACTGACTGACTGAACCCTCACCAGCGTTGAAACTTAGCGGCGAAGCGTGGCGCCCTGACCTTGCTTCTCCAAAAGCTTTGCCACAATCGCGGGCCCACAGGGCACACTTGCGACTTCGATGGTTTCCTTGGCTCGGCCCAACGACCGGTGACGCGCGGCGACGGCGTGCCTTGGCAGTCCAAGCATCGTGATCCTTCAGCTGCGCGAGGGCTCCTGCGAAGCTGTCCGTTCGACTTGCGCGGTGTCTTGTACACCGACGGGGCGATTTCCTCGTTCAGGGGACAGTAACGTAGCGTGTGGGCTTCGTCTCCTCCGGGACATCCGCACTGGGGACACTGGTAGGAGCGCAGCACGGGACAGGTGACGCGACCCTTGAACCTGCACAGTCATTGAGCACGTAATAATTAACGCAACGAGTTCGGTGTTTTAACGCGATAAGCTGACCGCTATCGACGTGGAGGAATAAACAAACTATGAGGGACTATTACGACACCTTTCACACTTATTAGGTGGCTCTCCGTACCAGGAGTCTCCTACTCGTGCCAGCTACCAGGTCACCGTACCGAGATATAATCCCGCAAGGGGCCTGGAGAGTCAAAGTTGGGACACGAAGGTGGAGGGGGTGAGAGGTGTGGCTTTAATTTGAACAAAATGTCAGCTAACGGTTTCATTTGAGAGGTATTTTATATATGTGACATATGGATGATTTATGATGGGGATTGAACGTCACGATTCGAGAAACACCTGGACTGAATATGTACTGATGTTTTCGCCCCACGGTTATGTTTCAAAACAAGGTGATCGGATGGTGCGCCTTCGGGAAAAAAGATGCTTAAAACCAGTCACGTCTGTGTAGCTTACCCGACCAAACTGCTATTAATCACGATAGGTGAGAAATAATGCAAGCACAATTTCTGGGAGTGTAAGGCTCTAAGCCCGATACTACTTCGGCCAGGCGGGAGGCGGCGCTCTGCTGCTCTCTCCTGTCCGACCTACTCTGGGCCGTCCACGGTCCAGCAGGCCCGCTGGGCGGATGACAGGCTTGGCCTTGTTATGACCGCCATCGGTAGGCGCCATGCTGTCGCTGAGAAGCGTAGCCGGGCCGCGTTCCCACGCCTGGAACCCCGGTTTTCTTGGAACCAGTGTCGAGAGCTGACGGGGGAGCGGCGCTCTTTTAATCCTCAAACAAGTAGCCGACTCGCCGAATGCCTATGCCCGCCAGGTATTGTCATTGCTAGCCCGCGGATGAGACGTCATGTCGCCACGAAGCTGTAAGCCGTTCCAGAGGGGACAACAAAGACAGCGTATTCCTTTGAAGAAACGGCGACCGCCGCTACAAAGTGCCCTGCTAATTGAGCGGACAGATTGGCGGACCGTTTGATGTCTGCTGTCCGAAGCTTGGGACCCCTCGACCAGCGACATACACGACGAGCAAGAGCCTCTCTGGCGCCACCTTTAAGTGCAGTGATCTTGACTCGAAATTGGATGTTCACGTGCGCCGTGCCTGCTCGTACCTTTCACCGGTTGTGTGTGTGATTGGTGTTCCCCGCAAGAAGGAGGAGCCCGTCAGGGCTTATAACGGCGCCGCAGAATGCGGGACGTCGCTCTGAACCAAGTAAAGGTTCAACCACCACGTTCGTAGTTTGTGAAGGCTCTGAACCAAGTAAAGGTTCAACCACCACGTTCGTGGTTTGTGAAGGCTCTGAACTGTGTAGCGGTTCAACCACCACGTTCGTGGTTTGCGAACTCTTAACCTCATGCTGTAAATATTTGTAAATAGTGCCATAAACCTGTTTGTTTTTCGTATCCCCATCTCGTAAGCGTTCGTTTCCTCAACCCGAAGCTACACCACGCTACCACAAGAGACCGGGTTTTGTTTTCGTATCCTCCAGCGACCTTCCTTCCGACCCCGAGTCACAACAACTGGTGGCAGCGGTGGGATCACAACAACTGGTTGGCAGCGGTGAGATACGACTCGGCACCCTGGGATCACCACAGCCTGGCGGTCCCGACGTAGGAGTCGCCCACTGCGCACTAACTTGCGTCTTGCCGGCCAACAAGAAAGTGTCACCTTCTTGCCGGAAAACAAGAAAGTGTCACCTACCCACCCATTCTTTAGGAATGTTACAAACAGCCAGCCACTGAATCACAAGAAAATTTTTGGACTGTCATGCGCGGGCCGTTTACGAAACAGCGGTGGGTCACGTGTTTGAGACCCCTACTCCACAAGAACCCTTCGCAAAGCCATTCCTTCGCTTTTTCACTTGCAGTCCATCGCGTGCCTCCCGACGCAGTCTCTAAATGGGCTGCAGGTCCCAGGAAATTAAAGCTTGTTCTGAGTGTTTCCTTTTTTTTTACTCAGTCTTCGGCACTGTTTTGATTTCTACTTTGTCGAGCCGATTCTCCCAAGCATCCACTCTAACTCCGTGAATGTTAGGGCGGCTGCGCTGCAGCAGTTCCTCTTGTTGCACCAAGACCACGGCGCCTAACAATAACGTATACAGGGTGTCCCACGTAACTTTAGCCATAGTTTAAAAATATGCCGGTACACGTATTTACGACGCGACCAAATGCATGTTGCTTACTGTTGCCTGGAGTTAGACTATTTTTTGTATTATCAAATATTGTTTAATTAGATCTGTTTAATTAACTAACTTTTGAAAGAACGAGGATGGATAAAGAATTTCAATGAGAAAGTTGTAGATCGGTTTGCAAAACGTGCAAATAGATAATTTGTACTTCATATCTGTTACGTATAAGGGTTTTCCTGCTAATTACAGATGCCCGCGAAATACAAAAAAAACCACGTGACAAATCCACTCGCGCGTCAGTGCGCACGATGATTATAGTGCTCCCTAACGCTCCGCGTACGAACGAGGCGCTTCTCTCGCATCGCTTCATGACGGACTCACTGGCTGGATTCCGGGCCGACCACCGGTTGTGCCCTCGCGACCTCCGACGACAGCGCAGCTCTGGTCGACTGGGTTGGTCCTACGCCACCTCCTGCCACCGGTCTCCTACGACGATGTCAGCGCAGCTCTGGCCGACTGGATTAGCCCTGTGCCATCTCCTGTCGTCGACAAGAGCCCTCGCAAGTGGTGCCCCGTCCTCGGACTCCTGTGACCGTGTTTCCATCTTTCCTGTCTCTCTTATGTCGTCGCTCGCTGTCGTAGCGCATCTCTCTCTCTCTCTCTCTCTCTCTCTCTGTACCTTTAATCCTATACTTCTCATCTCTCCTCACCCGCATCCCTTGAGAGCTACTGTTGAGGTGTCGTCGCACGCTGATGCAGACAGTTACGGGGGCTCACCTTTCTTTTATTTTCCCTGTTATAACCACAATCTCGGTTCATGACAGCAATAAGCAGTCACAGCGGTTATCGTTTTTTGTGTCCGATAGCAAAACTTGTTCATCGCAAAGCCACCGCCATCGTTGCGGCCCTTCCAAGACAGAACAATGAGGCAAATGCTATGGTCGTTCGAATGCGGAACGTCAGAAAGCACTAGAATCATCGTGCCCAATCCGGATCGAGTATCCTTCGGAAGAATAAAGCGCGTTCTATAAACCAATCTACGGCGACCACAAGAGATGCTGCGGCCTGAATACGACGGCACGCAACATGCTACACAGGTTAAAAAGGTAAGCGACATAGGCTGAACATTGAAAGAAACGCGACGCAATTCTGATTTATTTGTTACGGATCTCGTGGCGACCCCGGTAACATTCCCGTTCGGCTCCCGATTCGGCGCAAAAGACGTTTCCTCCGCTCCACCTGCCCATCGGTCGACTCGTGTAATGACGTCCCTGACGCGAAAAGTCACTGTGAAAACTTTCCATTACTGGTATGGGACTTTTAAATGAGTAAAGACAGCACAGCTCAGTGTCATCGACGATATTAAAAGTAGATGCCCCGGCATTGATCGATCCATTGATTGATTGATTGAAACTTCATTACGCCCAGAAGAGGGGAACCGATCCGGTGATATGTTATGCTCATGAGAGGAGGTCGTGGTTACGCTGCGCGGTCAGCAGGGATCTTGGGAGGCCGCGTCCTTCGAGGCGTGAACAACCTGATGCGGACACAGTTAATGATTTTGTAAACATCGATGGAAACAACTGTGTTTTACTAACGGTCAGCGAATGACAAAGCGAAAGAAATGGCACGAACCGAGGGCCGCTGTCCTCACGCAGGGCATGACTCATGTAGAAAGGGCGGCGTTCTCCGTTGGTGCGGCAGAAGGCACAGCCGTCGAACGGCCTCTGCGAAGATGGCCGCCAACTCGAGCCCGTTGCCATCTTAGTCGGCGGCCATGACGGAATCCATGACCGCATCGAGGGCTGTTCGCTCGGGCTCGATCCTGGACCCAGTATATGAATATCGATCGCATCAGCCTAAATGTGTGATACTTATAAGCCACATTTTAACACATTTCAACAAAGCGCGCGACTACGCGGTCAAGAAAGAAACAACAGCTACCTGCTAGTTAAGTAGGTACAGACGCACTTCCGGCCTGGTGCTCAGCAGAACGAAGTTATAGTCGCTTGGGAAGGCATCCACCCAGTGACAAGGGGACATTGGCGGCATGGTACCACCAGACTTAAAATGAAGGTCATACTCTTTAATCGCAGCGGTGGGTATACAGGGTTAGAGCGTCCGCTTGGTTTGATTCTTAGTGCCGACCGGAACACTATCGGTCTTTCCCAATGGGTAGAGGAGTACACCAGCATAGTATTCGGTCATTTCTGGGAACTCATCTCGAAAGGTATACCTTCAGGAGGTTCTGCGAAGGCCCCTGGGCGCGCCTCGATCCGCCCCAGCCTTGATGAAATTGTTGATCATCTCCCACTGCTTTGGGACGTAGAGAATTGCTGCCGTCATGTACCTAGTGGTTAAATAGGTTCGCGCAAACAATTGACTGTCCACGCTAGCGGACCGTCAATTCGCACTCCCGAAACGCTGAGACGTCATCGAGTTCCGACATGGTAAACCAATCTAGGTTCCAGGTTAGGTGTCCCCATCGCCTCACTTGTGTCCAGGAGGCACAGCTTAGTATGGTAAATAATTACACAATTTCACACTCAGTGTTCAGAAAGATGCTTTAGCGAAGAATGCATCGCAGGCGAGGATCCCACACTCGGGATTTGCCTGACTGCTGTTATGCCTGCGAGTCCGCAGCGAACGTCCATGCCTCGGAAAAAGGAAATCTGTGTCAAGGCCAGCACGCGAGCCCGCCTGACGCGATGAACAACTCAACGGCGTCAACACGCGACGGCGCCTTTCTGTCGCGCGCGTGCAGTGAGTCACCTCAGCCCGTCGAGTAAACAACCAGCGTCTTCCTGTCTGGCGGGTCTGATGCAATGCGCGGCGACGTTACTCGTCCTTGGGTGCAGCCACCTGCAGCGCAGCCTCTCCACATTCGATGAGAAAGAATGACGCGGCCCAGCGGCGACCCCATTGGAGGAGTCTGACCTCATGACCAGCGGCGCTTCTAGTTGGACATTTTGTTATTCAAAGAATCCACCCGGTGCATATAAAAGAAGCCCTGCGGCGCGTCGCGAGCAGCAGACCTATGTGAGAGCAGACATGTGTGTCGCAGTTGAGCTATGTGTTAGCAGGCATGTGTGTCAGAGAAGAGAGCTATGTGATAGAGAGTTGAGCTATGTGTTAGCGGACCCATTTGAGTGTAGAGCTATGTATTAGAGGGAAGAGCTCGGCTCTTCACGTCTCTGTCGGCCCCAGTGCCGAATTGGTAACGCCTCTATATATATGCTGTACATAAACCTTGTTTAACTCACCGTCATCTCGTCCGCTCGTCTATCAGCTCTGCGCAGAAGCAGTCGCGAGCTGAGAAACCTACGCTACCAAACGGCTGGTGACCTTCCTGGCGGAGTTCGAAGCAGATGCGCCTTCGGGATCGTGTTGGCGTCGCCGTCTTTCGTAAACAGTGGTTGCAGCGGTGAGATTCGTAGCGCCCTTCGTAACGTCGTCGGAGGCGCGCTTCGCAACACTGCCCTTCGAAACATATCGATAGCGTTCGAAAGCCCGTGTGACAGAAAGTGCGATATCGGCGTCGGCTGCGTTGTCCGTAAGGAATAAATCTCGACGGACTCCGATAATAAAATTAACAATGCGAGCCAGAAACAAACCGACAACTCCCGAGGCAGTCGAGTATCCTACCACATGAGCCAGTGCTTGAAAATGCGTCGGCAAAATAATAATAATAATCATAATATTAATAATAATAGTAATAATAATAATAAATCGAAGCTTCGGCAATAAATGTATCCGCGGAGTCACATCAACAGATATAATGTTGTGGGATAGATGCTGCAGCGGTGTATCCAGGGGGCTGCACATCAGGCCCCGTGCCTACTTGAAAGATGCCAAGTGGCGTAAGGTTAAAAATAGAACCAAAAGTAGACAGAAAGAACGCGAACTCACAAGTACTTTATTTTCATGAAGCATTCGTATTTTGAATGCTCTTGTAGGACATGCGTAGAACGATTTCACAGCGCGTGCAGGGAAGAACAGACGAGGCGTCTAACTCATATCACAATTATAGTACCTGAGAAATAGCAAAACCGAATAAATCTTGATGTAATGAGTTTGTAGGAAAACAAGAAAATGCAAACCTGGCGCACCGTTCAAAGCACGGTGAGCGTGTGAACAAAAAACACAATAATTAAAACAAAAATACGTGCACTTCGCAACAAAGCCAACTACGAAACACCTAGATTCAACAGTTGGTATTCAATATTGTGCAACAAAACCTAAGGTACCCTGACGCAGAAATCACGTTTTTTTTTTTTTTTCCTGATGTCAGAAGCTTCCAGCACCTCTTTAACCGAACCAGCGCATCCCGGCTCTGCCCATGCCCCCCCCCCCCCCCCCCCCGGAAATTGTTTTGGCCAAGGTGTACATAAGATGACATTCGAACTCATCTGCCTACTTGGTCCCATTTCAGAAGCCCCTCCCCCGAAAAAATAAAAATGTCGACCTGTGCCCTTGGTAGAAGCGTATACAATCGCACCAGGCTTCGAAGTTGTCTAAAGCTACCGGCACCCCACAGAGGGCTCAGCGTTAATTCATCATCACCAGCAGCAACAGCAGAGATTTGGCGTCAATCAGTTTCTTTCCTCACGTCCTTTCTCTCTTTCTTTTTTTCATTTTTCTGTATTGTTTGTGCCAAAAAAATTATCTTCTTATTGAGCAGCAGCGAAACAAGCCGTTCCACGAGCAGGACACGTAGTGGCCACTATTGTAGAGACGCGAGGCGCAGGATAGTGCATCCACTCGCCCGAACATCCTCGAATTCGTAGGCCATCATTACGACAGCTGGGAGACATCGATTTTCAGAAGTTTCGTTGGCTAATTAATGACGCACTTAGTTTTTCTCTTGTTCGTTATGTAGACGTAAAAACGTGAGAAGATAGGCTGCCTCGGAGACGGCTGTCCGAAAGTCCCCAATCTGATTCACCACCAGAAAGATTTAGTCATTTCAAAATCACTACGAATACACGCGCACAGTCCGAAACATACAGGTCATACGGGGGGACCACCCACAACAACGCGAATTGAGTTACATGAGATCGGTTGTAAACAACGCAATGAAATTAAGAGAAACGGCTATGTCATATACAGATTGTCCATTGGCATTTTGCCCCATAACGAATCGCGAAAAGGGAGACTGCGCGCGTCTTATTTTCAGGTCAAGGCCACGTCAGAAGGGCTAAATGCACTAAATACTTTGATAAATGTGAGAACGCATTTATTAACAATGTTCTTACAATGTATTCACAAAAGTACTCTAAATTATCCTAAACGTGGAGAGGGAGAGAAAGACAGAGCATATGTCAATGATTACCTCGAAAAACCGATCCCGATGGCCACCCTTTCAGCAGCGGCAAACGTAGCAGACGGTCCACCTCCGAGCGCAGACCGCGGTCAGCATAGTAAACGGCGTCCAGGCTCATAAGAATTTTGATCCGGCAAGAAATGTAGAAGCACTCAGGATCGCCATCAGGTGTCAAACTATAAGGCGTGGTGACCGCCTTCCAGTCCCCATCACGTTTGGTCACGGCTCGACGTACGCGCGGCCCGTCGGTGAAGAGACTCATCGTGCAGATCACACGCAGGCGGCCATCACTAGCAGCTGAACACTCTCCTATTGCTGCGCACACTGCGGAAGTCAAGTCGTCACTGAGAACGAATAATCAGAATGCTCGTTGAAGACTGACAGCCATTGACGTGAAAACAGCGGTGGCTTTGAACTCTACGAGGGTGCGAAAGTCGCGATCGTGACAACCTTCTGGCGCCGATGTCTGCAGAGTTGCACCAACACTTTCGCCAAAAGTTCGTGCGACCAAATGTTGATCCCTCGAGGGCGGTCGACACCCTCACTAGAAAAAAAGAAATAAAAAGATTGCACTCCACCTACGTGGCGTAAATATAGGCAGGTTGCAGGGTCTCGCTATTCATATTCACATGGTCCTCTCCGCAGGTCCGCCAAAGTCCACCCAAGGCAGGGAAACAAGTAGGCTGCAAAACGTCAGTCACATGCAGCTTCCGCCAGGTAGGATCAATGCTGCAGCGCGAACACCACACCGAGATGTTATGTGTGCCGGCAAGCCTCCACAGCCTGAAGGTCCATACTTCAGGTCGCATGCAGCGTAATACCAGCAGTGCAAAGTCCAACTCCGCGCAACGCGCACAAATGAAGCGCGCTGTACGTGTTTCGGCTGGCTGAGCCTCTGAAACTGCGCCGATGCAAACCGCGCACTAGCGGCCTGTCTCTTTCTGGCAAGGTTATCCAACGAAAAGCGCCCCGGTGCGTCGTTGAAACCGCTGGACGCCTATGCGAGGCGCCAGAGGAGCGGAGGAGGCGTACCGGCGCCGGAGCGTCTGGGCGCCGCGTCGGCGTCGGACGCGGCCCGGGCGTCCTCCTCGCCTGTGCGGCGTGCGCGCATCGCATGGGGCGTGTTCCAGGCCTTTCGGAGTTTCTGCAGGAGCGACGCTCGGGGGTTTTCGTGGTTGTCGATAGTCTATTCTGCGGTGTTCCCTGTGACGAGCGCTCGGCGATCGGAGCCCCCAGGACCCCGTCCACAGACTTCTCTAACCGTCTCCCCACGTTATACTTTTCTCTCAAACTCTACTTCATTTTCCACCTCTTTTAATCCCGCCTTATCCTATCCTTCGTGAGCTACTGCGAGGTGTGCACTCTGATGCAGACATCTGTTGGAATGATTTCTTTTCTTTTCATATTTCTTTTCTACTCGGCGAAAAGCGTGCAGCGGATCCTCATGACCATGAATAAAGATAGTGCTAACTTTATGTAGATTGTTTAGGTGTTCTCTAGCGGTACCAACCGGTAACGCGGTTACTATGCTTGCTGCTGGTTGGTTCGAGCTTTTGTTTAATGCAACCACATCGCTTCGCACAGATCCGTGTGCCGAGGTAAACATCACGGAAATGTGTGTACAAGGTTGACTCGCTCGCTGATCCCGTGCCGACCGGTTGTGCCTCCGCGATCTCCGACGACAGTGCAGCCCTGGCCGACCGGCTCGCACCATCTCCTGACGCCGAGAAGCTCTCGCTGAGTGGTGCTCCGTCCTCGGACTCCTCCGACCATGTCCTCATCTTTCTCTATCATCTCTATCATCTCTTTATCATCTTATGCGGGTGTCCTCATATCTATCCCTATCCCTTTTAATCCCTCCTTATCCCCAGTGCTCCTTGTGACAACGGACGACGCTGTTGAGCCCAGCAAGACGCAATGAGGACCATGTGCACATACGTAGTTTCGTGTTGTGTGTGTACAGTAAGAACTTGCATGTGCGTATAAAACATCTTTTCTGTTCTGCTTCGTATATCTCCCCCAGCATTGCATGTAATCTCAACGTAACAGCAACTGCGTTGCAAGTGCCACTTGCACCGTGCTCAAAATCACCACGGTCGCAGAATGCCGACGCCGGAGAGTTTCACGCGGAACACGGACACAGTGGCCGGACGCTGCGTCGACCGCGTGGCGGAATGCAACCATACGAGGCGCACGACCGATCGTGTTGTCTGCACAGTTGCTGAATTAATGACGTGAAAACACACGCCGTCGTCGGTGCATCTAACGCGCGTTCTCTTGTACTTGCTTCGTTGTCGGTGAGCTGTTACTCACCGTTAATACTCGGACGAAATGATTTCGCCAAAGGTGGCGCGCTGGCCCAGAGTGTTGAACCCCGTTCCATTAGTTTCGGATCGCCACGACACACGCGCTGCGCAGCTCACGTGCTTTCCGAGCCGGGGAGAGAGTCGTGCCTTCTCCTTTACATTCGTACGTAAACAAGAGAGGAGGATTTGCCCAGTCATTATGGCCGACTGCCGGCTTCATCGCGGCTTCACAACGAGTGACGTCAGGGCCTCTCCTACCTTTCCTTCTTCCCTGACGACCATTCATCCATCCGACCGTGCATCTATCCATGCGTCCGTCCATTCGTGCATACGTCCGTCCACGCGGGCAGGCGTTACGTTCATTCATGCGCCCATCCGTGCGCCCGTCCTTGCGTTCGTCCATGCGTCCGTCCGCCTGTGTCTGTGCACCCGTCCGTCCGTGCGTCAAGCAGACAGACAGACGAAGGATGGACGCGGCCAGCGGATGATTCCCGGTTTGCCGATGAAACGTATGATATCATACGTTTCATACGTTTCATGCAAGGCGGCGGTGGCTCGTGCTCGAAGACGGAACCCCGATGTACGAGCGCGCGAGCCACAAGCGTGCCGTGATGTTGCGCGGCGGCGCCGAGAAGATCCCAGCGTATGCGAGAACGGGAGGCCGAAGCGTCGCGGCAGCGGCGTGCGGACCCAGCTTCGCTCCACTCTCCATCATTCACTCCGTGGAAATGCTGTCATTTTAAATGCGACGCATTTCTTAGAAAACTTCGGCGACTTTGAGCATATCTATCTATCTATCTATCTATCTATCTATCTATCTATCTATCTATCTATCTATCTATCTATCTATCTATCTATCTATCTATATAGCCGCTTACAACTTTTAGCTCTCGTGGCCGTTTCGATAATGGTATCAGTACCACATTTGGTATGGCATAAAAAGACTGTATGAAGAACATATTTGACCAGTCATAACATGAAAAGCATCAAATGTGTCATGAATGTCATGATTTATATTTCATGGCCCTGCAGCTTTTGCGGTGGTTTCGTTCACATGGAATGTTGCAAAGTGGGTACGGTATGACGGGATTGCATGGCGAACACAAGCGACAGACGCTAACACGAAAATCATGACGTGCGTGTCATGTAACAACATGACTACATGCCACACTCATGATGCGCTCTCGGCTGTTTCGCTTGTGTCACATATACCAAATTTGGTATTACGGTACGTGAATGGATGACGAAGGTATGTGACTGGTGCAAACATGATAATCATGAGATGCGTGTCATGTATCAACATGACTACATGCCACGCTCATGATGCGCTGGTGGCTGTTTCGCTAGCTTCACTTATGCCAAATTTGGTATTACGGGACGTGAATGAATGACGAAGGTATGATACTGGTGCAAACATGATAAACATGAGATGCGTGTCATATAACAATATGACTACACGCTACGCTCATGATGCGCTCGCGACCATCTATCTCGCTAGCTTCACATGTACCAAACTCGGCATTACGTGACGCGAACGGATGATATAGGTAAATGACACATGCAAACATGCTAATCACGACATGCGTGCCATGTAACAACATGACTACATGCCACACTCATGATGCGCTCTCGGCCGTTTCGCAATTTTCGCATATGCCAAATTTGGTATTACGTGACGCCAACGGATGACGAAGATAAGTGACTGGTGCGAAATTAATAATCATGAGATGCGTGTCATGTGAGAACATGACTACATGCCACAGTCAAGACGCCAATACATTTCCGGCGTTCATGTCGTCGCGTCACGCCGGCGTTGCCACGCCAGGGCCTGTCCTGCCATATACTCGCAGGCGTGCGCCGCGCTGCGTTGCTTTGACGCATGCACGTTTCAGCGCGCCCAGCGTCCCTCCGTCACGAAAAGAGGGAGACGCAGTGTTGTCTAGATAAAGCATCAGCATAGAGTAATGTTACTCTATGGCATCGGCGCGAAATGCAGCATGTTGCATTTCGCGCCGGTTGCCGTCTGGCCGCGCAGACAGACGCAGGTCGCGCCTGGCGTCAGACTATAGAGTGCTCACGTTTTGCTAACGTAGCGTTGCTGTGCCCAGCGTGCGCACGCGTCAACACTATATTGGAGTACATTGGGCCCCTCATGATGCACTCGCGGCCGTTTTGCTAGCTCACGGCCGGACTCGCAGGTCGCGGGTTCGAATCCCGGCTGTGGCGGCTGCATTTCCGATGGAGGCGGAAATGTCGTAGGCCCTTGTGCTCAGATTTGGGTGCACGTTAAAGAACCCCAGGTGGTCGAAATTTCGGGAGCCCTCCACTACGGCGTCTCTCATAAACATATGGTGGTTTTGGGACGTTGAACCCCACATATTAATCAATCATCAGCTTGATCTACCGAACGAGGGACATAGTCAAGGTCGACGGGTTTCGGGACTAAGGATACTCGATAGACATTTACCGGGTTACGCCACAGCGTGACGTCACCGGTGCACATGAAGGCGGTGGTTGGCAAGACAGCCCTCCTGGTGGCGAAGCGTGGTACGGTCGCGCGGTGTTTGAGGCTAGTTTTCTTTCCTTTTAGAAACAAAACTCATTTAAAAGTGCAACTTGGATCAGCCCGACAAAGGCAAGCTGGCCTGAGAAAATTTAATTTTGTCCATTCGGCCTCGTCCGGTTGTGCGATGCTCGCTATGCTTATACTTATCCAAATCAACCGGTGCCAATAACAACGCGAGCCGGCGCTTGAGCCGGTCCCGTCGCAGCCGCTACGTAAAAGTACGGCACAGATTCGATGGAGCAAAGAAAGCGACATCCAGTTGTCGTTTTGGCTGCGAGCGCCGTAGCCGCGTCCAACGGAGCGACATGAGAAGCTAAGTGATAAGACGGAACGCGCATGCGCCCTGCAGCATGGTGTCTCGTCATGTCTCGTCGCTAGCTGGGCGTCCATGCATTCTGCCATATTCTGCCACGCGATCCCGTGGTCTGCACACCTTTGATCGCACCTGTACGTGTTAGCATTTGCTAGACAAAGCCGCAAATGAGAGCCTTGAAAACCTAGGTGCGTGATGCCGTGTGGTGGCGATCAATTCAGATTATCGGTGGTCGCGGCGTGTGCGATGTTTATCGCGAGCGTCACCAGTCTACTGTTGCATGACGAGCACCATGGTCAGAGCTCGCTCTCCTGAGCTTCATAATCGAAGTTGCCACGGTTCTCGTCAACGCTACTCAAAACAATAACAGGAGGCCCACGTTATCACACCTTCTCATGCGACTGGCTGTGGAGTGACTTAACCCGACGCGTTCGCAACGGCCCGTATCCAGCGCACTCGCTGTTCTGCTTCGCGACAGCTACAGAATCGGTGAAAGTGAGGTCATTTACCTCCGTGGCGATTCACAACGCAAGGCCCCGCCACGGTGGTCTAGTGGCTAACGTACTCGGATGCTGACCCGCAGGTCGCGGGATCGCATCCCGGCTGCGGCAGCTGCATTTTCGATGGAGGCAAAAATGCTGTAGGCCCATGTGCTCAGATTTGGGTGCACGTTAAAGCAACACTAAAGCCAAACAAGTTACGTAAGAGTGAAAGTTCTATGTATGACAACATCTAAAACGACACTATAGGCACCCGACAATGGACCAGAGGGCGCGACGAAGCTCTTTGGGCTAAGGTTTCATCTAGGGACCTTACTTTGGGCCGCCTTAGCATTGTTCGTAACCGACCGCCAGGGATACTAAGAAAATGGAACGCTCGCTGAACAGTGACACGCTGAAGTGTCAGTGCCCTTTTAGATGCGGAGCATCTTATACTCGCGCCTTGTAGTGCGCCGTCCGCGCCGTCCACACCGCTTCTCGAACATTCGACAGCTGACGCGCGCGCATGCGCCGTCGCGCCGTCGCCCACTCTTCCACCATCTGTGCATCCCTTCCTCCTCTACACACCGCGCGCGCTTTACTCCTCCACCATCTGTGCACCCTTCCTCCTCTACACACCGCGTTCGACATCTACAATTCTCCTGATTCTCCAGTGGACGCGCATGTGGCGTCGCGCTTCGAGAACATTCAACAGCTGACAGTGCATGCGCCGTCGTGCTGTATATATACTCAAGGTCGGCGCTCGCTCGCTCAGTTGCCGCTCGTCGGTTGGTTTGTACGGCGCGTCGACGTCCAAGGTCGCGGTGAAATGAATTCCAACGAATCCACAAACACAATGATCGACGTCCCTTCGACCAGCGCCGCCCTTTCGCATACGTGTGTACGTGTTCACTCATTTAACACCCCCTCCAACAACCACGTTAACCAATTTAGCCATCGACCCAAGTAAGTCGCAATTTAACACCCCATTTCACAACCACGTTAACCAATTTAGCCATCGACCCAAGTAAGTCGCACTTTAACACCCCGTTAACCAATTATATGCTCCGCATCCTCCTCAGTGTTCCCCCGAGGGAAGCTGCGGGCAATTTTTTTTTGGCACGTTTTAAAAGAACGCTTCCTGGGCGCTTACATAATCAGCCGTGACCCCCTTGCTCACAACTAAAGAAGAAAAGGATATGCACGAGCAAGTTTGGTTTTGCTGCGTCTACTCGCTATGCTACGCATTGGAAGACTCGGTTTTGCTGCGCATACTCGCTATAGGCTGTGTGTTCTGGCGGGACCATCAGATGTCTTAAACTGCATTGCCGTGTGCCTATTATCAACAACAGTGCCCTACTTACCGAGAAATTGAGATAAATGCGCAGGAACACAAGCGCCGCAGTAAGACATTTTCAAAATTATCCCGATGACATCAGACAAACCGCCTACAATTAATCACTAGTAATCGATCTAGCTGCACCAAATAAAAAACCTTCCTTGCATCAAGACACGCAATAAAATGTGGCCTGTTTGTTTCTGTTTGATTCATGTCCCTTTACAGAACCACATGTGGCCGAAATTTCCAGAGCCCTCCACTACGGCGTCTCTCATATTATGGTGGTTTCGGGACGTTAAACCCCACATATCAATCAATTCACAACGCAACAGCGTTGACTGAGGTTTCTCCAGACAACACCTTCGTAGAGCGAGGAGCTGTTGCGTCTGCTCTGGTGGTTCGGTGATGCATCCGACTAGCGGAGAGAAATTCGTACCTCTTTTTCTGAGTGTTCAGTGCCCAAACACAGCTAATATTGATCTCAGACGTTGTTTCGCACGCGATAGTTGAACCTGGTTACTCCGCAAACTGCAAGGGAGTCGGGCTTTGCACTACCGAAAATAGCACCGACAGTTGGCGCTACGTGTGCGCTCCCCTAGCTCTGACGAGGGCAGTGATTTGTGTATTTGTGCGCATAAGTCTCTGTGAGTGTCAATTATTTGTCCCATGGGTTCATTCTTTGAACGAGCAGGATGAAAGGCAGTGAGGGCACGCTACCTGTTATGAGAACACTTATCTTTAATTTCTGGTTCATAGTAATATTCGTCAGCCCATGGAATGCTAAACAACATCTTAGTTGAACATATTTCATCTCGGTTGCATGTTAATTTTACGAACTTAAACTAAGCACGTTTCTGCGTGTGTACGTGTGTCTAAGCAATGTCTTAGTTGAACCTATTTCATCGCGGTAGCACGTTAATTTTACGAACTTAAACTAAACGTGTTTCTGCGCGCGCGCGCGCGCGCGTGTGTGTGTGTGTGTGTGTGTGTGTGTGTGTGTGTGTGTGTGTGTGTGTGTGTGTGTGTGTGTGTGTGTGTGTGTGTGTGTGCGCGTTGTTTTCTTTCATCTTTATGTTAGGAATGTCACAAAGGTTTTTGCCTTAATACGAGGCTAGCATATATTTCAAAATATTCGTAATCAGTACAGCATCGTTATTCTTTAAAGTAGATCTGAGGATGTTTGGATCATGATGATGTTTTTCTTCGGCGTCTTGTAAAATATGTGCCGGTACGCAAAATTCAAATTTCGGCGCCAGCTGGCCAACTCTGTCCTTTCACCGTCCATGGCCGTATCGTGCAACGGTCCGGCAACAGTGGTTTCAGTGGTTTCACCTGGCAATGGCTGCCTCTTGCGGGTGGAAATTTCCTCGTCGTCGTTGTGTTGTCGCCAAATAAGAGGGTTTACATGGTCAGTCCACCTCTGATCGTTTCTATGAGAATAATTCACTTTTAACGAGCTACTTAACTGTATTCAGTCTTATTTTTTATGAATGAAGCGAAACTTGATCGTTAGCTGCATTTCTTCAGTGTCGTAATCGTGTTTTCAGTTGTTTGTAAACTCAGGACAGCACCACATCCTCGTTTAAATGAGTGGTTTTGCTCATTGCGTGTTCCTGGAAGTGAGTATAATCTACGAGAATAGCCAATGTTTCTTTAGTGTTCACCAAAGACCGTGGTGTTTATTCTTTGTGTCGGTTTGGCTAAGTAAGGAATAGGCTACGAATACCGTTAGCTCTTGCTTTCAGAACTTGCGTGCTTCTGCTGTCTAGTGCTTTTCTGCGCTATTTCCTGGCACAACTTCTGCATCGCGAGGTTGAAGTCTAAAAACCTTATTTGGTGAGGTGTTGTTTACGTCTTTCATTGTAGTTTGAATCCCTGCTTGTGCTCACCAACTTGGAACTTCCCGAGCCTTAGAAGTCGTACCTTCTACCCGTTTTAGCAGTTTTAAGCATTCCCAGTGCTGTTCACGTAGAGTTTTTAAAGAATCGGTGATTGTACTGATAGTTATGTGCAGAGGTCAATACGTCACATCCTTTTCCAGACTTTGGCGTCTCGGCTGCTGAAAGTTAGCTAAGTCAGGCAAGTGATTGGCATTCTGAAATTGGATGAGCCTTTCGCCTTCGGTTGTTCTATTGTGGACGTTTTCGTAACTCTGAAAGTACTTCGAAGTAGTCAGATTCCTGTTGGTTCGTTGTTGAATTCTGCAGTTCACTTTCGTTTTAAGGGTTGCAACGAAAACCCAAAAGTAAATATTTGTCGTCTCTATTATGATTCGCACAAATGAACTTTTTCATGTGGCCTTTCAATGCGGTCAGTGTGCATGTACTTTCATATACTGGAAAGGAAAAATGTCATCAGATATGGTTTTTCTACAGTACTGTATTCATAACATCTGTGCAAGTTTGCAAGCCTGATTGTACACTTGTGGGTTATCTATGGAAGACATGTACTTACTACTTAGTGCTGACCATGGCTAAGTTCTTGACATCCGTACTTTTGCTTCAAATTGTGTATGGCTTAAACTGATTTTGTTGTAAAAATTGGTGGTTCCAACAGTCTTCTTATACATTGTTGTTTTTGCCTTTTTTGTGTTCCTCTAAAAGGATTTCTGAGGATTCATCGTCGAGGCCACCAACAATGGCGGCACCATTGGAAGCGGCTATTGTGCCTTCAGGCAGCTGTTGCCATGCCAACGATGCTTCGCTGTGAACAACAGGAACATCAAGTCTCCCTTTACCTATGGCCTGCCCTGGTTGGTTGCTTTCTGCACAGCTCGACGCGTGACATGGACCAACAGGCTTCCCCAGGAAGCCTTCACTTTCGTGATGGGCCCACTCGGGACGAACATTACGCCAGCGGCCAGGCCCAAGAGGGCAGTACTGAACAGCCGCGTCATTCTGGCCACCCCGTCATTTTTCAAGTTGACCTCCACCCACCATCTGGCCACCAGAACATCGGAGTATGGGAAGCAAGGGTTCCATCAGCTCGACCCCCATCCTCGAGTGTCGAAGAATGTGGCGCCATCGGAAGTGCTGCAGCTTCGACCTTGTCTGCCGATTGGCCGTCCACAGAGAATGCAGGGGCGTTGCCTCTGAGCGTCTACATGGCATGTTTGTCTCTCGACTCATGTCAGGTCTCCACCAGTCCACGCTGCCGTCTTGAAGCCACATGTTGTTGTGAATCGCACGGTGCCACTGCAAAGTGTTCACCTTCCAATGCAGGCGGCAGCCGAGCATCTGCATCCGGTCGAACTAATGGTTCGGCAAAGAAAGCCTCCAGGTCACGCTGTTCCTTGGATGAGCCTTCCAACTACACGCTTGTCCTGAAGCCGAAAGCATTGAAGCCTTGTGCCGTGGTAGGATCCGTCCACTCTGTGCATTCTGCCCACTCGGCTTGTTCGATTGCGGCTCCATGTGAAAGGCCAGAAATTGTCAGCCGTCCCGGGAGCACGCCATCACAGGTACTCAGCTCGAGTGAAGAGGGCCGCGATCTGCTGCCTCAGATGCCCTACAGCAGCCCCAACAGTCCAATTCCATTCTCGGCGGCATCAAGGGAGGCAGATGTGCACGTGATGAAAGAAGAAAAAGCCTCATCTTCGTGTAGTAATTGCCGCAGATCACGTTCCACCACTGTCGAGTCCAAGAAGCACCTCAAAAGCAAAAAGAGAAAAGAAAACTCTCGCGCTGAGCGATGTTGCTCGGAGGAAATTGGTGCACGCAGCAATTACGATGGCATTGAAGAGCTGTCTGGGCCCATTGGAAAGGCGTCTTTACGGCATTCGCTGGGCTCTTGCTTGGGTGCTCGAGGTCAGAGTGTGTCACGGCCTGTTGAGAAAGCATCATCATCAAGAAAGCGCTTTTCATTCACTCTACCCAATGCGCTGCTGAATGTTTTTCGCAAGGGATCTAGTGCCACACCATCGGTGCGAAACAGCTCGAGCCAGACGGATCCTTATCCGGAGGAGGTAGTCCGGTGCAGTGAGAAGGCGACCAGCCCATATGCCGTGCGGGCACTGCCTCCACTTCCAGGCAATGCCACTGTTACACTGTGTGACCACTTTGGCAGAGCAGATGCAGTGAGCTGTGCGTCAGATGATTCCGACAGGAAGAGCCTTGACTATGCATCCAGCATCGAGAAAGTTAAAGATGTAAGTGCCTGTGACAACAGATGGCCAAGGTCGTGCTTTAGGCTTACAGTAGCTATAACTGAATTTTTAAAGCCGCAAGTGTTAGTTTCAGCCACATGTGCTAGTTCAGCATTTCGAAAATATTTTGTCTTTATCTTTAGAGGATTAGAAAATTCTGTCTTGGAGTTTGTGCTCTCTACTTTGTTTAAATTTGCTGGATCTGTGATTGTGTGGAACGAAATCCCATGAAAAGGCTTGCTTACCACTTTGTCTGCAGTATTTGCTTTGCTGCTTTGATTTTGGCCATCATTGCTAGCTGTAGATTGAGACCTTTAATAGAGATTTTTCCAAAATATTGATTTTCCTAAAGCATGCTAATTTTGGCATACGGTTTGGCATATAATGCAGATATTAAAAGAAAGATGTGAATGAAACAAATATTTTAGCTTGACAAACATTTTTGGCACCAATTAATATAAAATATAGTGTTGTTAACATGCAAAATAGTGCATTCAAATCAATAGAGCACTCAAATTTATGAAGGAATTGCAATGTTTGTGTCAACAATATTTCGCTTTCTTGCATGCCCTTCATGATCCTATTCACTGTGTTCTTGCTGTTATCTCCTAATTAAGCTAAAGTTAGTCTCCAGTATTGAAATATATTTGCCTTGTTACAAGGTGGTACCTTACTTTGATCTTGTTCCAAAATTTTGATCTTGTTTCAAAAAGTGCTGGTGACAGCATTGGTCAGGACACATTTAGAAAATCTATTGTCATTCATGTTTTCATAATGCTACTTGAAAGCCTAGCATGTGTTTAGTCGCACCAGTCATGGTAGTTCTATAAACCGAATCTGCTGTGTCAGAGATTATTGAAACATTTTAGCTGATTACGACTTGAAATATGAGAATTGTTGAAAACTTGATCTTTTGTATCTCATGTTCAGTGTGGCTGGTACTGGGGCCCCATCAGTGGAGAGACAGCTGAACGGCTGCTTGCACACGAACCAGATGGTTCATTTGTAGTGCGTGACAGCTCTGATGAGCACTACATCTTCAGTTTGACTTTCAAACTCAACGGCTTTGTACGGCACGTGCGCATCGAACATGACCAAGGTGAGTATGGGCTGCAATTCTTCAATTTTTTATTTATTTATTTATTTATTTATTTATAAATACTGCAATCCTTCAGTTCGAAGATCATGGCAGGGTGGGAGAAATGTTCGAGAATCGGTACATACAAAGAAATAATGAAAACACAATAAGTCGTACGATGTGAGTATACAAGGCAAAGGTTCAAAAACTCTTACTTCAACAAATTTTTCGAGTAACATAACACATAATAACGTAAGATGGAGAATACGGGTTACAGACTAACACAATAATTACAATAAAACAAATAATACAATGCAATTTGTAGTGATGGTTTAGGCGATGCTGTTTAACAATGACAGTTTCGTGTGTCAAATGACATTATATTTGTCAGGCTATTCCAGTCTTTACTAGTTCTAGGAAAGAACGAATACTTGTAGCATTTAATCCGTGAAGGTAAAGTAGTTATCGTTTTACTATGTAGCTTGCGAGTTGCGTAACCGGAAGAATAACGAAGGATGCCTGCAGTGTCAACATTTAAATGATCATTTAATAATTGACAGAAAAACTTAAGCCGGCAAGTGCGGTTTCTGTCCACAATTGGTTGCAGACCGGTTTTTATCAATAATTCAGATACGGTTGTTCTATCATAGGAGTTATAAATAAAACGTAAGCCTTTCTTTCGCAATTCTTCTAATTGATTAATATTACGCTTAGCGAATGGATCCCATATTATAACAGCATTTTCCAACATTGGACGAATCAGTGTTTTATATGCCAACATGCGCACAGACGGGGTGAAATATTTTAAGGATCGCTTTAGAAAAAAAAGTTTACGTACACATTTACCTGTAGTTATGTAGGCGTGTTTGTTCCAGTTTAGATCATTAGTTATCCATAATCCAAGGTACTTGTATTCTGCAACATCTGTAAGATTGAAGCTATTCGTGCCGTACTGATAACATAAAGGATTTGTCTTTAGTGTTATTTTCATATAAACAGTTTTGTTGTAATTAATTGACATTTGCCATTCTTGGCACCAAGAGACGACCTTGTTAAATTAATTATTGAGCCTTATCTGATCCCCAGCAGTTGCTACGTTCGTGTAAAACACACAATCATCAGCATAAAGCTTTTAACTTACAGAAAGGCCATTCATTATATCATTTATATATAATAGAAATAAAAGAGGTCAGAGGACCGAGCCCTGAGGTACTCCGGAATCCACAAAAAGTTTGCTGGAACAGCTGTCATTAAGTGAAACAAATTGTTGCCTGTTTTCAAGATACGCTTGTATCCATACTATAAGTTTCGGATTTTTCAAGATATATTGCAATTTATGAAGTAATTTCTTATGCGAAACTTTATCGAAGGCCTTTTGGAAGTCCATAAAAATGGCATTTAGCTGTTCACCTTCATTTAGTGCGGTAGCAAAATCGTTGGTGGTTTCAACCAGCTGTGTAGTGGTAGAACACACACTTCTAAATCCTTGCTTCGCTTTTGTTAGTACTTTATGTTTATCAAGAAATGTAACAATGTGTATTTGAATTATGTGTTTGAGAATTTTACAAGCTGTAGAGGTTAACGATTTCTTGTGTATTATTTCTTCAAGTTCGGGGGAAGCACTTAGAAAAAACAACTTTAGAGTATGTAAACAGAGTATGATCCCCGCTGAATTAAAAAAAACGATACGCAAGTTCTCAAAAGTGAATTTAAATAGCATTGTTTGGCAGAAGACAGTGGCTACAGCCACAGAGGTTCTTGAGACGTTGGGGAAATACGGTTAGTGCTTCATATTTGCCATGCTGCATCGTCTGCTACTGTACCATAGCTGAATAGTGGCTTTTGTGATTAGCCCCTGAAATGGTGTGCACTCAGAACTATAGTGGGATTAAACAACTTAAATAGCACTGACACAAAATTTCGAAGTAGAGATAATGAGTGAGACAGATTTATCTAGAGATATACATAACACTCAAATTTTATGGGAAAACATAGTTTACAACATATTTAAAGTCAATTTTAAAGTGCATGCTGCGCAACTGAGTGAGATGCTGAATTAAAAATGCTGAATGCTAAAATGCTGAATTGGGGATTTGCGGCCGTGTACTCGATATTAACGGTGGCTGTTTACCTTGTGTAGGTGGACCACGCAACTGCTGTTCAACGCCGAGCCCAGCTATCGTTGAAAGACGCTTGATCTGCGCATGCTGCACCAGTTCTTCTGATTGCGAGCAAATAGCGGATCACCAATCTAGAGGCCTTGGATCTGGGCCTGTCATCTGAAAATATCGCGCGTGCGTTCTCCCCTTCGCACTGCGCTGTCAACGGCATCGACAAGTGCGGCACCCCGTGGTCCATGGTTACCTACAAGTAGCTGCGGCGACGACGGACTTGCGGGATTTGCGGCCGTGTACTCGATATTAACGGTGGCTGTTTACCTTGTGTAGGTGGACCACGCAACTGCTGTTCAACGCCGAGCCCAGCTATCGTTGAAAGACGCTTGATCTGCGCATGCTGCACCAGTTCTTCTGATTGCGAGCAAATAGCGGATCACCAATCTAGAGGCCTTGGATCTGGGCCTGTCATCTGAAAATATCGCGCGTGCGTTCTCCCCTTCGCACTGCGCTGTCAACGGCATCGACAAGTGCGGCACCCCGTGGTCCATGGTTACCTACAAGTAGCTGCGGCGACGACGGACTTGCGGGATTTGCGGCCGTGTACTCGATATTAACGGTGGCTGTTTACCTTGTGTAGGTAAGTGTGTAGCACCTATTTCACCTCGATTATTACCATTGTCACTGGCTGCAAATCCCAACTTTCTATTATTGCTTGTTTGCTATGGGTGTTGATGTGTGTACGTATCGCGCGCGCATAGGACGCTTCCTCGCGCGCCACTTACAACTCAAACAGCAATTCGCTGTCTGGCTCCGTTCAACGGCGTTTTTTGGTTACTGGAGACCAGGATGCCGTCTACTTGTAGTTTTGTTCAGTGTTGCACACATACTGCTTTGCGCTGGTGACATCGAAACAAATCCAGGGCCTGACAAAGTAGAGCAGCTATTAGTTTTGGTGAAAGATATAGGACAGACAATTGACAAATTCCAGAAAGAAACTTCAAGCAAGTTGAAGGACCTTCAAACGACTATTACAGATACAAAACGGCGACTTTCGAAAATAGAAGAGCGACTTGACGTTATAGACGTCTTACGTAAAGACGTTACAAGCGTGAACGAGGTCCTACAAGAATCATACGCCCAGCTGAAAAGCCTTGAAACGAAACAGACAGAGCAAGCAGACTTACTGGTTGACGATCTGAATAACAGAATGCGAAGGAATAACCTAGTCTTCAAAGGTATTCCGGAGCAGACAGCAGAAAAATGGAAGGACACAGAAAAAATAGTATCTGAATTTGTCACACAGCATCTTGGAATTCAATCGGGTGAAATAGAACGTGCCCACAGAGTAGGGCGAGTCACAGATGATCGAGTGCGGCCGATTGTAGTGAAATTTTTGAACTTCAAAGATAAGAGTAGCATTCTAAGAAACGCCTACAAGCTACAGAAATCTTCCCCTCGAGTCTGGGTAGAGGAGGATTTCTCGCCAAGGATACAGATGATAAGAAAGAAACTTCGCGATTTCGTAAAGGTAGAACGAAAGCCTGGCGAAAAGTATAAGCTGCTCTTTGATAAGGTTCTCCTGGGAAATAGATTGTACGGATTAGGGAATACTAACGACAGCACAATTGTTCAAATACCAAGGCACGAACCACGTGTAAACACGGCTTGACGCAGGAATCGTTGTGCGCATACCTTATCTCTCGTTGTATGTAATTTTCGCAGCATCTTGAACAAACAAGATCAACTTGCCACAATCGTTGAATGCTGCACTGCGGATCTAGTTCTCGGTACGGAGACGTGGTTAAATGCTGATGTATCGAACGGCGAACTCGCTTTGTCTGCTGATTTCAATATTTTCAGAAAGGACAGGTCATACCAGCGGGGTGGCGGCGTAATGATTGCCGTAAAAAGTCATTTTAAGGCGCAACTATTAGACACAGACGCACACTTAGAAATTTTGTGGATTTTACTGCAACTGTCAGCAGGTGAAACTTGTATTGTCGGGGTGTGCTATCGTCCGCCAGACGCTTCTATCGAGTTTGTCGATAATTTGAATGACTCACTTAGTTTTGTTCAATGCAAACATCCAACATCACCAATAATATTAGCCGGTGATTTTAATTATCCGGGAATAGACTGGCGGACATGCACACCTACGGGTGGTACAAGAAGAAATGAATGTATTGATTTCCTTGATACACTTTCATTATTTAACATGACTCAAATGGTCTCTGTCCCTACACGCGGAAGTTCTGTTCTTGATTTAGTGCTCACTACTGAACCTGAGAATATGCGCGTCCACGTACTAGATTGTATTAGTGACCACAATGTTCTACACTGCGAGGCCATGATAAAAGTGGTAAAACCAGAAAAACAGATGAAAGTATTGTACGACTACAAACGAGCTGACGTTCTGAACATTCTGTCCGACCTGTCGTTTTTCTCTGATCATTTTCTCACCAGCCTCCATTCTCGTGACACGAATGAAAACTGGCGAATCGTTCACGAGAAACTCATGCAACTAAAAAACCAATACATTCCTACAATTACAATCACATCTTCGACTCACAACTCATGGTTCACCTCGCATGTCAAGCGGTGCATCAACAAAAAAAAGCGCTTGTATTCTAAGGCAAGATTCTCGGGCACCGATGCTGCATGGGAAGAGTACAGAAACTATGCAAAGATATGCGACAGAGAAATAAAAACAGCTAAAGACAAATTTTTTAATGAGGATCTACCTGCGCTGCTAACAAACAATACTAAAAAATTTTGGAAAGTGGTAAATCCTAGGAAATGTTCGGGACAGCCAATTCATCTAACTAAAGACGATAAACTGTTGTCACCGTCAGAGGCTGCAGAAGAACTGAACTTATTCTTTGGATCTGTTTTCACTGAAGAGGAGCCCATTTCGGCCGATTTAAAATTTGACTCCATTAACGCCACAATGAATGACATCGTGATCACTCCGGAAGGTATCGAATCGGCTATTGAACGTCTTGCAAACAATTCATCCCCTGGACCAGATGGTATATGCCCGAAGTTACTTAAAATTACTAAGCCAGTCATATCCCGTATTTTTGTAGCTTTATTTCAGCAGTCAATTGACACTGGATGTGTGCCTGACACATGGAAAATCGCTCGCGTGACGCCGATATTTAAATCCGGTGATTCATCGATGCCATCTAATTACAGGCCCATTTCACTCACCAGCATACCCTGCAAATTATTAGAACACATCATATCATCTGCAGTAATGACGTACTTAACCGAGCAAAATTACTTTATTCCTAACCAACATGGTTTCCAGCGCGGGCGTTCATGCGAAACACAATTATTCGAATTAGTTACTGACCTCCATTATGCCGTTCATGCGTCTACAATAATTGATGCCGTATTTATCGACCTTGCCAAAGCATTTGACAAAGTTCCCCACAGTCGTCTATTAATGAAGCTAGACTGCCTTAAGATAAACCGAAACGTTACCACTTGGATAAATAACTTTTTGTGTAATCGTTATCAATTCGTGACTGTAAATGATTGTTCATCTACATTGATTCAAGTTAAATCCGGGGTACCCCAAGGCTCTGTACTTGGACCGATACTGTTTCTCATCTACATTAACGACATTTCTAAAAATCTGGCATCTACTACTCGCTTATTTGCCGACGACTGTGTGATTTATAGAAAGATTACTAAACCAAACGACCACACTGCTTTACAAAAAGACCTCGATAGCATCGCTACTTGGTGCGATCAATGGCAAATGAAAATTAACACTTCCAAAACAAAAGTTATAACTTTTACGAATACTACCCAGCCCCCGATCAATTCCTATCTCATTAATGCAATACCAATAGAACACGTTTCATCAATAAAGTACTTAGGCGTCCATCTTTCCGCCGACCTGTCATGGAATGCCCACATTGACGCAATAACATCTAAAGCATCTAAAACACTTGGATTCATTAGACGCCACTTACATCAAGCTAACTGGAAGACAAAACTTACAGCATACACCTCACTTGTTCGGTCTAAAATAGAATATGCTTCATTCATTTGGAACCCACATCAAATATACTTAATTAACAAACTTGAATCCATGCAAAATAAAGCTGCCCGATTCATAACCAGAAACTACTTGCGTCATTCGAGCATCACTAATATCAAAGCATCACTGAGCCTCCCATTACTAGAGAAAAGAAGAGTGCTGGCCCTGCTATCCCATTTTCACAAACTTTATCATAATCATTCGTCATTTGCTACCACTTACATATTGCCTGCCCATCGCTATTTTCCGCGCCTAGATCACCCCTTCAAAGTTTTAGTTCCATATGCGCGTACAAACATCTTCTATAACTCGCCTCTGTTGTGCGCACTCCGTCTTTGGAATGACTTACCACATGATGTTGTGTCTGTAAGAAACTTCGACGCCTTTGTAGAAATGTTAAAAAGCTCACCTAATATTGTATGAAAAAAAAAAAAAAAAAAAAAAATTAACCCGTATGTCTAACCTTGTGAATTATTTTTTTGTACGATAGTGTTTCATTGTTATTTGTTGTGCTTTAGTGGTGTTACCAACTGTTTATTTGTTCAAATGTAACCTAACCCTCATCCCGTTTACTGTAACCCCCCCCCCCCCCCCTATGTAATGCCCGGCAAGGGCCTTTAGGGTATGTGAATAAAAAAAAAAAAAAAAAAAAAAGATGCGAAGCACTTCGTAACCCTATATCAGCGCAGTGAGTGTAAACAAACTTACGTCATGAGTTTGTGTGGGCTTTTTGACGGCACCCACGCTGCACTTGCACTAGCTGTGATTTTTCCCTCCGTGCACGCGCTCGTTCATGCTGTTGTGCACGCCGCCATGTCATGGTTTTGTATGGTCACATGGCCAGCTGTGTTTTTACCTTGGTATCAGAGCTGCTCCTGCCCAGCTCGGTGCTATTCGAAATTGAAACTGCGACTGAGTGCTCTAAAAATGTTTTTGGATAAGTAATCATTGCGCACTCATGCAAACCCGGTTGCAATCCATGATAGATAAGTGGGTCATAAGCTGCCTATTGCAGCAACAACAACAAAAAGAACCAGCTGCAAATTTTTTGTGTCGGTGTTCTTTTAAGAATTTCGGAGAGGCTCTGTCCAGATGATCAGAGCGCACTAGCCGATCGCCTGCGTGATTGCAGATACAGTCCCACTCATAATTTGACAATGTTCTCCAAAGGCTGCTCGGCTCATGACGTCAGTCTGGTGTGCGTGATGATTGGGGCAGGCTTTGAGGAGGAAATTCTGTAGAATTCTAGTGTTGTATCCGGCTATTGTCATGAGGCAAAAGGTGAAGGTACAAGAGAGACAGTAATCATGTAAAGAAGAGAAAAAAGGCTGGCTGGAGCTGTCACTCCTAAAGAGGACATCTCAACAGGTCGACAGAGGGATGGGGTAATGGGAGTAAAAGATATAGGAGAAAAGGATAAGTGTAGAGAAGGGTATATAAAAAAAAATCACAGCATATTTACGAGGTAAATGATGATGAGCGGGGCGCAGCGACCGTACGTCCATCCGTGCATCCGTCCATGTGTGGGTTCGTGCGTCCATTCGTGCGTTCGTCTGTCCGCCAGTGCATCCGCCTGTCCATCCGTGCGCAGGTTCGTCCATTTGTCTGTGCATGCGTCTGATCGCATTAGAGCATGCAGACGGCGTGCAGGTAACACCGACGAGACGCGAGCTGAGGAAGCCAAACGCAAGAGTCTTCAACGCGCCCGCCGCTCTACTTTGTCCATTCCCCACCAATGATCCGACACGTACGGCGACGATCCAGAGACTGAAAAAGGCACTCATTCCCTGTGCCCGCAGGCAAAGTGCGCAGCAGCCAATTAGAGAGTAGCGGCAGAGTAACGTCATCTAAGAAATGAGACGAAATTGTCTTCTTTCTCATATCTTCTTGTCTCGGTTACGCATGACTAGTGACAAGGTTAGCCTAAGAGGAGTTTCGCCCCTAAAAAATCACCGCATATCCACGAAGTGAATGATGACGAGTGGGGCAACGTACAGACACACGAACGAACAAACGGACGAATACAGAAACTGATGGACGCATGCACAGATGGACTGACGAACGCTTCGCCCCACTCATCATCATTCACTCTGTGGATATGCTGTGACGTTTTTATTGATACGCAATGCAATTCAACTAGCTACTACGATATACGGCTCACGGTGTAAGGAGCTTTGCCACTACAAAAAAAAAATGCATTCAATCAGTCTCCAGTGTGGATGCACGAACCCTTGCCATGAAAGTCTGGAGAACAGTGATGAGCACGTCGGGGGAACAGTGATGTGCAATCCGGTTGACTCCACGGGAGCGCCGCTTCAGAGAGCTAATCCGAAAGTGCCATGGCATTGCGAGCAAGCAGGGCTGCAGCACAAAAACGTCGCTCTGGAGATTCGGCTGGGAGGAGTGAAAGCGCCGCACAAACTGCCGCAATGGGTATGGCTATCATTGTGTTTTTCGAGACGCCGGTAGGGGCCGGCGGAGTAGAGAAAGCGGGTGATGTTATTGTTGAGCTCGTGGAGACGACGGCAGAGGCCAGTGTAGTCGAGGAAGAGGGTGGTGCTGTCAGATGAGGGCATGATGACCGCGGTCTTGCACTGCAGCTGCCAGGAAGGACAGCACAGCTCGGTTGTGGAATGCTTTTCATTGCAGTTGATGCAGCGTGGTTGCCCAGGTGCGTATGGTCCTGGGGCAGGCTTAACGCCACAGCGCAGGCACCGTTCGCCTCATGAGCAAGTGGCAGTTGCGTGCCTGTAGTAGTTGTTACGGGAACACTGTAGGGGCCGGAGCTGGCGGGAACGGACAAGGCGCCTTGCTTATATAACAGCAGGATGTCAGGGGGATGGTAATTTCCTCAAAGGAGACGGTGAGGCAATTACCTCTGGAAACACCGGACATGAGTGGCACTGGTAAAGCAATGTTGTCAGCTAAGTCCTTGAAAGGGATGGACGGGTACAGCCCGTAGATCATGCAACTGGACACAGGTGTTAAGATACATTTTCTTGGACTGGACTTTTGTCTTGCAGATCATCTCAACCTGTAGCAAGGCGGTTAAATTGGCGGTAGGGTGCATGTCAGCTGCAACCAGGTTGCGTATGAAATTCACCCGAACACGCTGGGCAGGGGGAAATCTCGGGAGGAACGTGGCGACCACGTCCCTAGACACAGCCAGGAAGTTAGCTCTCTTCCCGACAGGTCGAGAGATGATTGTGGTCTCCTACTCGTTCTGGGTTAAATCTCCACTGGCTTGGAGATCTTGGTGGCTCGAAAGAGGGCCCGGAAAGGTGCTGGAATGCACATGTGCACTTGGGGACGACGCCGTTTGCTCGGCGGCCGATGGAGTTGAGAGACAGGAGATGCTGTTGCTGTAAGGAGGGAGTCCCTTGCAGGAAGCCATGGCCGTGACAGGGGACGAGGAAGAGCTGGGTTGAATCATTTCTTTGCTCGCAGCTAGGGAGAGGGTGGCAGGGTCATTGCTTCCTTTCTCCTGAGGTGAAGGTTTCTTTTTAGAGCGCGGAGGCTTCTGTGGTTCGTGCTGCTGCGTGGGCACAGATGGCTTTGCCGAAATTGACGGGATGGCTTCCTGCTGTGTTTTCTTTCGGTGGCATCTCAGTGACGCCATCTGTAGCCCTTAGAAGGGCTGTGTGAGAAAGAGAGTGGAGCTATTACAGTCAAAAGAACGGGAGCACAAAAAACTTGCGTCCTTCTCTGTTTAAGTCTCGCTCGGCTCTTTGACCAGGCTTGCGGTAGCATTGACAATAGCTGTGGAGCTGACAAGTATTTGAGGTGTTGTCATGCTGTTCATTTGGGCAGTGTAGACAATGACAACCCATGCTTTGTTGGCCTTGTAACTATTGATAGAAGAGGCCACATAGCTTTAATTCCTGGAGGAGTGGGAGGACACACCACAAGTAGTGTAGGCAGAGAAGCCATGGCAGGCGGTGGTGCTTGTCCAATTGGCTGCATCGCAGCGAGGAAATAACACACTGCCACCGCAAGCACTAATCACAGAAGTCTATTCTATGACCCAGGAGGAGGTGTGTGACATAGGAGAGCAGGAGGAAGTGCAGTAAAGAGCATGTGGTATCTGTTCTGCTGTGACCATGTTCTACTAATTTACCTTATTTTATTGTTACGTTTAATCAGTAATTAGTTGAATTTGTTTCTCTATCAGCCCTCAGAATGATGTATTTTCATGCTTGCAATACAAATTCAATTTGTATATATAAAACTGCTTTTCTTCTACCATTCTCATTAATTTTGTTGTCCTTTGCTCTTGTTACTTCTTAATGTGTTTTTCTTATATTTTAACAGCATATCTTATTTTCATGGTAGGCTGCTTGTATTGTCACTGCTTAGAACACTTGAATCCCCAACCCTCCTTGTTTTTTTTGTTTTTTGCACTTGGGCACTTAATCGACTCACACCTACACATTACTCCCAATTAGCTGTCCATAACAAATAAGCACTACCTCTTGCCTTTGTTTCATCTCTGAGCAATTGGCTAGTGTTCACATTAGGGCTAGTGTTGCAGTCTTTGGTTGAAACTGAAAAAAGCAGTACAAGGTCCTCAAAGAATGCTTTCGGTGGTTCTGTCTGCCCCCAAAACATGTATATTTTTTCATCATGGAAACTGGAAAGACCTTGGATGGGTGTTTTCTGTGCTTAAAGTTTGTAATAGAGAAGAGTGATATGCCACCACCGAGACAAACATGGAAAGTATCTCTGTTTCCTCTGTGGCAAGCTGTAAAGCACCCTGTATTATCATACTCGTGTTGATCCACCGTCCCCTCGGATATTTAATTTGAATAATGTTATATTCAGTATTTTGTATGTGCTTTTGAATGGTTTATGTCTCTGCTAATGTGCTACTAATGTGTAACCATTCAAAAACAAAAAAGAAAACAATCAGAATTTCGCATAACTGGGAAATAAAAAAGAAACTATTGTCAGAAAATGTGGAATCAATGAAATATATTATTAAATGCCAAAAAAAAAACATGGCTAAATTTTTTCGGAAAATTTAAGGACACGGAACCCTTGGTATGCCTTAGTGTCTGTTCTGGCAGCCCGCCCATCTGACCCCTGCATTGGTATGTTGACAAACATATAGCGATCTGGTAGTTGCTTGAGTGAGTCTGATGTGCCTACTCATTCCTTCTCTCTTGAACTGCAGGCAATTTCAGCTTTGGCTGCCTGCAGAAATTCCACAGCAACACTATAGTGGACTTCATTGAGAATGCAGTGGAGCACTCGCGGAGTGGGCGTTACCTGTTCTTCCTTCACCGGCGCCCCGTGCTCGGTCCCATGCGTGTACAGCTGCTGCATCCGGTGTCTCGTTTCAAGCAAGTCCAATCACTGCAGCACCTCTGCCGGTAAGATTTAGCGTTGCATTTAATTTTTGTTACAGCAGAACGGCTATACACCTGTTTCCAGTGTATTGCTGCATGCTTACAATAAAGCTGCATTCACGTTTGAAAAGGGAATAGTGAGTGAAAATGCCAAAGCAGCTGTAACACCGTATTCGCTCACATCAAAAATGTTCACATTTGTTTTGCCCCACGACCACGCCGCCACCCTCTTTGCCAATTCTGGAATTCACTACGTTTTGTCCATTTCCTTAGCTTTCAGTTTTGCACCGAATTTCAAGTATAAATGTGAAACTTGCAAAATAAATAGTTTTCAGTTTTTTAGCAAAAAAAACATTGTTTAGGAGATACACTACCAGAAGCTGCGTAAATGGACATGCTGGAAGCGGCAACGTATTTGCTCAGCTGTGCAAAAACAAGATATATTGGGGCATGCTGGCTTGTTGCCGCAGTACTTTTCGCGAGTTCTAATCTTCTCGGCAATCTTCATCTAAATCAGGCTCTTGAGGAACGTATCTTTGTAGACTGTGAGTAATGTTGTGCAGCCGAAGTAAACTGTGATTGAACCGATTCCACCCATGGCTGACTTTCTTGGTGCCATTCTGAACTTGCAGATGGATGTTTATATCACATGGCTTATATGTCAATGCATTGAAAGTACGGCTTCCCGTGAAGCTGTATTACTTCCTGGGAAGAAGGAAGGCGTTCTGCTATCGTGTGGCAGATAAATTTGTCTCTGGCTGGCTTTTTTTATGCATTAGGAACGTCGTGAGATTTTCCAGCCGCTTAGATAAAGAAGCGAGCAGATTTCTGGTCATTTTTGCCGCTTTTATTCTCTCTAAGGCTAGGTGTGAGTGTGCCTTGAGTGCATAGACCAAAACAGCAGTCGTTGCCGTCTTGTCATTGGCTGCTGAGGCAGCATGCCTGTCACAGCTACTACCTGTTGTAGTACGATGGTGAGGCAGCAGCTTGTTAATTGGAGCCTCATTAATTATTAAAATTGGATAGTTCAAACGTGGGGTCTGGTCCTGGCCAGCATACACAGTGCTTAATGCCATCAAACTCTCAGTAATCCAGTCACATTTGGCTGCCACTCGGTTAATTCAGACGATTCTTGGAGTGCACCGAGCACGACCCGCCTAATATGCGAGACGTGAAAGACAACTGAAATGAGTCGGTGATGTCTGCATCGCTCTTAATAATTTATTGAGCATTTGTCTACTTGTGGATCAAGGACTCAGCGGCTTTATTTTGACTCTATGCATTGTGCGTGCAATGTTACAATACATCACAGAAGCTGTTGAAGATGCAAAGCTTTCAGCCACAGTACACAATATGGCTTAAAACTCGCTTTCCACATCGCGATGAATGAACGAACAGTTGCGGTCCATTTTAGCTGTGAAAGAACCATCGTCGCGTGGTGGTGGTATGTAATAACAAAATTGTGCAAAGCAGGATTTGGGCTATTTAAACTGGGGTGCTGAAGGCGAGGTCTCATTGAGAATGAAGTTGCAAGAATTGAATTGAAATTGGTTCATTTTGCCATCAAAACAAAACGTGATAGCTGAGGAGCCCACGCTAAAAGCTATCGTTCGATAGCTTAACAACACTTGACATTACATGAGTGCGAATACTCTGGCTTTTGCGCTTCTCTTGCGCAAAAAGTACATGATTTACACATTCATCAAGAAACTGAAAGTGTATTGATGCAATAGATGTCAATATTTTTTTCTTGATACTTTTGACAATTCAACAACGGTAAATTTGGACATTTTTTCCTGTTCTGTGAAAGCCCAATCAACAAGCTTTTACTGTTTATTACTAGTGGTACAATAAATGCCTTCTGCAAGACATGCAAAGCTGGGGTGGAGAATCGCACACATCTGGCTTTATGATAACTTCATGCCAGATGTGCATTTTGCCATGCGCTCTTAAAGGGCCCCTGGTTAAAATTCAGTGGTGTTGCAGATGTGCACTAGCATACAATGAGCACATAGCCATGAGAAGTTTTTAAAACAGTTCCATACTAGTCGTAGTTACACACGTTTCATTATCCAAAAAAGGCTTTCGCTCGTTTTGCTCTTTTCTTCACGTTGATTCATTGAGCAGCTTCTTTCTTCTCCTAAATGATTGGTCCTCCTCACATTGCAAAAAAGAGGAGCTGTGAGCGCGTGTAAGTGTGAGCAGGCAAACACGATCTGTTGTAGATGTCATGTGCAGGACGCTATGTAGGCGTCGTGGTGAACGCTTAGGATTACTGTGAAGCCTGGAGAGCCGAAGGTAGTGGTTCTTGAAATTTGTGAGGTGGGGGCTCGCGTCTCATAGCGCTGCTGCATTTGGCATTGTTGGTAGGGATGACATTCTGAACTCAACGTCTGTGTTCACTTGGAATGTTAAAAAAAATTATTGATTGTCGTTTGGGGGCTTTTTAGAAGGCCAATCAAGATGCTGACAAACATTAGAAAGCATAGACACTGCCAATGCCACCTGAGAACAGTGTTCTAGAAAAGGCCACTTTTACATGAAAACTCTACACTTATGCATCTCTTCATTGCCAAAGGAGAGCCTGCACCCATCATTTCGGCCGGTCACCCACATTCACTGAGTGAAATGGTATCTAATGCTATTTTATTAGAGATTGCAATAGGAATGACACGAGCATTGGACGATAGGTGGTGGTGGCAGTATATGTGCTTGCTATAAGAGACAACTAAAGAGACTGTCTATTTCAACATGCATTTATTAGATAGGGCTTGAGATCTTCTGCACCAGTTTCAATCACCACATCTGCTTCTTGAGTTACGTGTAATAATTTATTGGTCACGTGCGTGCTGGAAAGGACAGTCCACGTAGTGAACTTGCAAGGTTTTATGAATTTTACGCTAAGGTGAAGCAATCTCCCCTACGAGGACCGACGAAGGGAGCAGTAATGGTAGTGCCAACAGTAGTTAAGAGCGGCAAACATCGATGAAGACCTTGCTAAAATGGCAGAGCCTATGCAACATATCACACGAGGTGACATAGGTACAGCTTTGAGGCACGCCTAGGGTGCCAACGAAAAACAACATCTTGGATGCCAGAGTCCATCTTCGCTGGCCCTTCATTTTCACGGGGCAGAATGGTTGTGTTAATTTTTACTGGTAGTCAGTGTCTCCAAGTTTCTATGTATGTGATTGCATTTGGTTCATAGGCGCTATGGTAATGCTGTGAGAAGAATGCCATTGAATAGAAAAGGAAGCGAGTGGTGTGGGTGGGCTGATTTTCCCCATCAGCGAGTAATGTAGACACAATAAGGGCGATATAAAAGTGATTCCGCGTATTTTTTCAAAAACTGAAGCAGGAAAAGATAAACTCTGATTTTTTTTGGTAATGGGAATCATACTTGAAGCAGATTAACAAACTCTGCCTTGTGGAGGAATATGCCTTCTGGAGGAACTATGCCTTGTGGAGGAAGTTAGTTCAAATGTTTTTGGACTGATATACATCTGCTTGATTAGCACTGTTTTTAAAGAGCCAGGAATCAGACTGTGTACTTGATTGTATGTTCTTAGGTAGAAGAAGGTAGAGGAAGAACATAATTTGCTGCATTTGATTTAAGTATTGTCTACAGTAGAAAATTCAAAGTAATGTGGGGTAGAGATTGGCCTGCCTGGCAGGCTTATCAGACCTGGAGATACTGCCCGCGAGATTGTTTTCCGGAGCCCAGTCTTGGATCGCTGACTGATTTATGCTGCCACTCTCCTCTCAGCTTCTCCATATTGAAGACCATACGGCGGGACTTCGTTGATGCACTTCCGCTGCCAGCACGTCTCAAGGCATACCTGAACACGCCGCACTACTACTCCGAAGAGCTGGCTGACACGGTTGCCCTTGACGACGGAGGCCTGGCAGTTCAATCCCAGGAGCCGCTAAGTGGGCGGCAAGAGGGGCCTTTCAGTCCGAGTTGATAGCCCTTGCTGGGAAAGGCATTGTCTTACTTCATCTTTCTCTCCCTCTCCCATGTGGGAGGTTTCTTTTTGGTTGCAGCATCCACATTTGGAGGTGCTGCCAGCATGAATTCAAATTCGAGCTAGTCAGTGTGAAATAGGGCAGACCTTTTGCTCTTCTTCACTCACCAGGGCCTGTGGCATCTGCACAGTTCAGTTTTATAACGTTAAGTCGCATGGCCCGAGTTATACGACCACTTATTAGTCACTGATATGTTGCCACACCTTCAGTGAATTGCATGCATAGTGTTCCCCCTTGTCGTAATAACATGTTGCCACTGGAGCATAAATGTAGGAGACAAGCGGTGTTTCTGTCACTTGACTGTCTTCGTGTTGCTAGAGGACACTGGTTTGGAGAGCATTGGACATTTAATTTCAGCATTGTACCCCCTTTTGTACAACTGTCATGTATAGTGCTACGTGTCCACATGTCAGAAGTTGAAGAAGCCATAATTGCAAATCTATCTTCACATTGATGGCAGCATCACCAAGCATACTGAACTGCAAATGTGAACCTGTTTTGATTACTAGTGCTTCGTAAATACTAACCGTTTTTTACCTGTCTGTAGATGAATTCTTATGAAGCTAAAGGAATTAGTGGACTGAAAGCCTCGCTTAAATTCTGTGGTTTTTACTTTCATGGGGGATACAAGCCAACCAAGATCCTAGAGTTTGTTGTCCCATTTTCCCGAAAGTTGTTTCAGAGCTAATTATCACAAGCCGTCTTGCGTTATGTTGAAGGGATTATAGGATTGTGGTGGTTGCATACAAGAATCTACTCCTACCGAATTTTTTACTAAGTAAAAATTGGTTACCACTGGGCTCTGCGGGTCTTCGCACGTACGAGGAAAAACATTTTGGTCACATTGATAATTTTCCTGAAAAGGGGTTACGAACCCGACCTTTTGTTCCCACACCAAAGAACTAACCAATGCGTGGCGTCAGTGTGACATGCACATTTGCTGAAGATGTTGCGTATGTGACAGTATTATAACTTTGACTCTCTGCTACTTCCTGAGACCTTGAAAGCAGAATCGTTTGAACCAAAGTTTTGATTCAATGTCCTCCTCTTCCTTTTTCTGCTTCCACTTCAGAATGCACTTTCAATACATGTGTCATCATCAGTAGTGTGTAGGGCTGTCAGCTCAGTACTTTCTTGATTCATAAAAAAAAAAGAATTTTGTTACACGGAGCCGAAAGTTCAGCACACCGTGTTGAATCGCGTGCTACCGCAATGCACAGCAAACATATCCAGGTGCTTTACTACCCTGTATATTGCTCACAAACATGGTGCGTGAAACATCTCTGCGATTACTGGGGTCAGGAAATGCAAGCAAAAAAAAAAAAAAAGATTGTGTGTTGTCAGCGTTTTCAGTCGAGCATTCAATAGCACACTGCGGGTAAATGTCATTTCGAATGGATTAATAAACAACCCTTACACAACAGCCAAAAAAAAAAAATTCTTACACTGAGAAGAGGCTAGGTAATCTAAGGAAAGTGCAAAAAAAAAAAAAACAAAATGAAAAGAGGCTGTAGTTGTGTAATATATGCACACCAAACTGTTGTAGCTCCTTACAGCATGTGCTTGAGCCTCATTTGCTGTTTTATTCTTAAAGATGGAGTATGCCATTTTTTTAAGGATACCAGATTGTGCTAGTTTGGAGCCTTCTTTTTTCTGTGCCACAGTAACCGAAATATGAAAAAATAGTTTGAAATATGTGATGTCACAGGGGCACAGCAATGCAACAAAATTTCTTAAAATTAAATCTTAACTTTCGTGTTTGACCGATATTCAGCCTATTGCCAAGGAATTGATGAAAACACCTCAAAATGTAGTCAAATAATGTAAAGTGAAGCAGGTTTTTTTTTTTGTAGTCTGATCATGTGGCTGTTCGGGTATTCAGCTCTGGTTGTAGCTTTTGTGACAACGTTGATCTCTTGCATATTGAAGAGCACCTTTGGTCTAGCCGTACCTTGGTTGTGTTGACAACCGTGTTTTAGTGTGGTGCTCGCAGTATCACTTGCTAATAACGTAACAATCGATGCTATCAGTAAAGACTGTAAGGTCATGCTAATACTGCTAGGGATCTGGATGCGATAATAAGTACTTAGCCGAACAGGTGTTCTCATTTTTGCTACAATCATGTGGCTTCAATTCTCGAGCACATACAATGTGTTATTGGATGATTTGATCAATGATTGATTGATATATGGGGTTTAACGTCCCAAAACCACCATATGATGATTATGACAGACACCGTAGTGGAGGGCTGCAAAAATTTTGACCACGTGGGGTTCTTTAACGTACACCAAGATCTAAGCACACAGGCCTACAGCATTTTCGCTTCCATCAAAAATGCAGCCGCCGCTGCCGGGATTCGATCCCGCAACCTTCAGGTTAATAGGCCATAACCACTACACTACCTCGGCGGGCCATGTAATTTCTCTTTACGCTGCTGTTCCATTTCATTGCACTCTAGTGCTTGCATTTGGTATACACCTATAGCCATGGGTCAGTTCAAATGCTTCTCAAAGTTATGTGGTATTGCCTGAGAAGGTTGAGGAACTTGTATGCCGTGGAATGGCATTTCTTTGTGAAAGCACTTGACGAACCTGTTGTAGTGACTGGAAGCAATGCTAGGAGGACCGAAGACACAAACAAGTAAGAAGCAACTAGGTTACATAGTTGCAGCATACTTGTAACACAGATCTTGCATACTTGCAGAGGAAGTTCTTATTGTACGCTAAAGTAGTTGTAAGCATGCTGAAAGAGTTGATCATGTTTTTAATAATAGTCAGGGCTTTTGTGAGTAAGAAGTTTCCGACGATAATTAAATTGGCATTATGTGTCTAAATTTGGCTACCCAAGACACAACCTCTCCATTGAGTGTTTTTGAGTTAGAGTTGAACGGTGTTGTAAATGTGGTCATTCCTCAAGCATTTGCACACCCGAGCATATGTCTTCAAGTATGTTACTAGATTCCCTCATGCTTCGTTGCTTGCTCGGCCGTAATTTGAGGTCTGTGCATTGTTCTTGTTCAGGATTTCTACGCTTTTGCATCTTTCATCTGTAACACTCTGTATCTACGTACCGTTTTAGATAACTTACTGGCACCGAATGCATGTTGGGTCAAACGAAACACTGGTTTCAGTCGTGTCTGCAAAGCACCTAGCGGTTGCTCCATTTTGCATGGAATGTTATCTGTCTTTTCTCACCCTTAGTCCCAAGTTTCTTACCGTTGAAGCATTGAAGGCGGGGTCTTTTGAAGACCTTAAAACCAGAAAAAGCTGGGATCATGAGAAGCAATTTGAACACTAGACAAGAGCTGAGTTTTCGTCGTACTGTTAAAAAGAAGCTGGGGAGGGGGAGGGGATCAGAAGCCTAGACTTCTTATTGAAAAGAATGCTGAAATGGGCAATATAGGTAAGTTTTCTTGGTCCTTTTTCCCGGAGGTTTTAGTGCAGCACAGAGGTTTTTCTAGTACTTCTTTTATACTGCATATGAAAAGGATTCAGCAGGTGAGAAAGGTTAAGATGCCTCTGGTTAGTCATGTGTAGCCTCGTTTCTTTTTTCTTCTTTTCTGTTAGTCTAGAACCAGTGTTTTTCAAACTGTGCTCACCTGACTCTGCTTCAGACACAATTTGTTAATTTAGAGAAGGAAACCTGTATTTCATTTTCGATTTAATGAAATCACCACATCACATTTGCACGTTGGGAGCTCGTGAGTGGTGAGAGCAAAGTGGTAAAGGCGTTGGCACACAATGAAGTTTTTGGGACTTGCGAACCTGCAATGACCGCTTGTACTGCTTGCTTTTGATTCGTGCTCGAAAGGTCGATTTATAATTAAAATATTGTAATTGAAATAGAGTGGTCTTGTCACAAACGGTCACTTCCAGCTTGTATTTGTGTCCACCTCTTCTTCTGTGCTGTACGTGTTTGTATTACAGCTTTTCAATAGTGTAAACAGTCCTGTTGTACTGTGGAGGCCGTTCAGTGTGTTGCAGATACTTGGGACACCTAAACAGTACTTTTGCACTGTTCAGGTTTTACACGAAAGACTGAGAAGCGGTCTTCCCTTTGCGTGCATCTACCTGCTGACCACACTCTCCTAAGGCAGCTGGACGCTACACGAACATTGCCTAGGTATTTCCCTTCCACTTATGGCAGTATTGCACACGGTCTCATCCCTAAGTGTCGTGTAGGTGACGTCGCCCCTATTTCCATTCTTCCTTACCATCTGATGCCTTGTAGGAGGAGAAAGCTCTTCCCGCGTCTTTGTTGGCTGTGATTTCTCACGTCTCCTTGCCTCCACCCCTTGCCAAAGCAGGCGGCAATGGGGTAGTAAATTGTTGTCTGTGCCATTCACACCTTGTACTTGTTTGCTTGCTCACATTGGGGTTCAGAAAGAGGGACTTAGTGTTTCAGGCCGTGTCTCACTTATGTCCGTGCATCTGTGCATTCATGACAGGTGCAGGCAGTATTGCTTCGAGTCACTGTTTTATGTCACAATGTTTTTGCAGCTTAAGGCTTGCCTCTAAGTATGGTTTTTGTGTCATGCCAGCTGTTCTCTATTTGTACTTAGACCTTGGAGGCTTTCAATTGTATTGTTGGCAATATTGGGTGAAACATGACCACATTACTTATAGGAGTAATGTGGTCATGACTGAAACATGACCACATCAACTCATGGGAGGTGTTATTTTGGCCAAAAAAATGTGTGGAATGCTTTTTTTTGTTTAGTGTAATCCTCGCTGTTGGGAGAGAGTAGTTGCTATAGGCTAGCATCGTACTGCTCGATCATCTAAAGCACCAGAGATTGTTTCTTATTGAAGAACTCTAGTGGGAAAATGTGTCTTAAGATCACATCGTCAGCACATGGCATTACCATCTGAAGAGATGTGTTATCAAAGATCTCATTTGTGGGTTTTCACCTTATTGGCCATTATCTCTGATTCGTCCACCTGTTGTGACTGTCATTGCTAAAGAAAAAAAAATAAACAAAATAGAAGCACTTGATATCTCAGTTCTTTGTCATCGGAAGGCAAAAAGAGAACAGCAGACAGGAACACCAGATGAATCTAACTTATCATAACTTAACATACTAATTAAATTTTTGTGGCATGTCACATACCACAAAGAAATGTTTTTGTGCTGAGTTGGTGTATCACTATCACTTTTATGTATGTGAGACAAGCATGGGTGAGGGCAACTAAGTGAAGGCAATGTTTTTTCTAATTTTCATTTGTTCATTCATTTTATTAAGAAACATGGCTAAAGGCTTTTGTACCCATGCTTTGCCTTCTTTGTGTCACTAAAAGGATCTCAAGTGGATGCATACCAACTATCCTTATTGCACTGCACTAAAAAATTTTTGCTGGAATAACGGAAAATTTAGTCAAGTGGCAGCTTCCTATAATGACCAAAATGGGGCCAGTTTAATCTCTTGCATGCTTAGTAATGTGGCAGGTTGCAAAAATTGTGGATGTGGCTGGGACTGAAAGAACATGAGGGATACTCGAACGCGCCTGGAGCCGTCCCATGATTGCTCTTGCAGAAAGCATTGGGCTAATTACTTCTCTCATACCTAAATGCCCTCCATGGAGACAATCTTCACTCTTGACCAAGATTGACTACGGATTAAAAAAAAAGAATGAAAACACATACATTTTGCACTTTAGATTTTTGTAATGCTCGTCCATGATGCACTGCTTGCTGTGCATGTTACGTATGTAGTACATGTCTGTTGTCTGGTTTGGTGTTAGTACCCGAGGAGCCTCTTCCACATAAAGGGTAGAATAGAAAGGAAAAAAAAGAAAAAAAATGAAAGGATTGGAAATAATAAGTATATAAAGAAGGTGCACAGGAGAGTGCCTTGGAGGCTGCAAAAATGAGGCAAAATTTTTAGTGGCTGCTAGATGTTCTTGTCATGTATCATTTGTTTTTCCTAAAATAAATTAGCTTTCCTTTACCATTTTTTTTCTGGATATTGTTCTTGTAGAGCATAGATAGCATAGTTGAGCAAGTTGGTACATTCTGCTGTTCAGCTTGTGACTTGTTTGGTTCTTTTAGGTCTTGCGTGCTTTTGTGAATTCTGTTAGAGCTTTGAGCCCAGCGAGTTGTTTGTAAGGATGTTTGGCAAGGATGTTTGAAAAAAAAAATTATGTTTCATTCCTCTCGTTGACGGTTCATTTTCTAGCTCTGCGCCACTGTTGATAACACGCAGTGCCAACTTTATCCGGATTAAACGGGCAATTCAAACAAGGCACTGCTAAATGAAATGCACCTCAAAGGGCCATCTCTGCATGATGCTAAAGCACATTGAAGCCGCCGCCCACTCATTCGACACACGACAGCAAGTGCCAGGGCCCCTCTTGTGAAGTGTTTGGACTGTGTTTGACAGTTTCCATCTACACTTGTTATGGCTTCCTGTGCGCCTTCCTGTCTAGGTTTTCTCATTAACCCCAGACGTCCAACAAAATGCCCAATCTGTTTGTGGCCACGCCACAAGTACGAGTGTTTGAGTCAGTATGGTGTGTAAACTACTTGACAGTGTCATTGTGCTATTGTACATTCGTGTCGTATTTTTCAGTGGTGGCATCTGTCAGAAGGGATAATAACATATTTGCTTGTGGGCACCTGTAGGTTTTCGTGCATGTATAAAGAGAGAATTTTTATGCTGCTTAGCCAGATGATGGGTGTCTCTCAATTTGTAGAGGTGCTGATCCTGCTGTCTTTGAATGTGCATTCTGTGCCGTTAATGGTGTGCTTTTCAACCCGGTGGTTTTTGCCGACTCGATACGTTAGTGCATTCGTAAGATCTGTGCTGCCTCATTGCGACGTGTTCTTCCATTTTCCCTTGAGTAACTGCATCTCTGCCTCATTGGTAAAAACCAAAGCATTGTGCATTTGCTTTTCTTGTGGAGGTCATGGTTCTCCGAGCGCACCGCTGATTTCGCTGTTCACCTGTTAATCTCACGCAACTATTCTCACGCACTCTTGTAGTCTCTGTACCTCTTAAGCATGAAAAATCAGCCATTCCTTGGCACTTTGCATGAACATAATGATATGTGAATAGAATGTGAAGTTGTTGTTTTCTTCGTCATTATCCAGATGCATTTGTTTTCTGACCAATGGGAATGTTTTACACAGTATCGGTCTCTCTTCGTCACCGAGTGACTTTTTTCTTTAATGAAATTACTTTTTCTCCCTGTAAACTAGTAAGTCTGTGTTTATCGAAAATTCTCCATGCAAATGATTGGAGATGCGTGTAAGTAGATGCCATGAGCACAGTGGAAAGTGTGATGTGTTCTTACATGTGCTCGGGACCTATAAGTGTCTGCGACGTGCTATTGTTGCTGAGTGTTCTGGCTTGCTAAAGAATTAATGCTGTATTGTTTCTTATTTTCTATCCAAAACGTGATGATGTGCAAGATCTGTTGATGGATTTTCGTTTGCCTTTAAGGGTGTGAATTCTTGTGCGACTTCCTGCGAGAGATCTTCAGACATGTCTTCTTGGTAGTACTACTAGCATGCGAAGGGTTTCTGTGCAAAGCTCTGAGCATACATGTATTTATAATCATATTGTCCTGTTTGTGTGTTCCTAATTCTTCATGATGATGCGATGCTTTGTTGTGCTTCACAGTGTGTATAAATTGATAGGCGCGGATGCTGTCGCAAGGGGCTCTCATTGCTTCATGTTCATTAAGCACTGCAATAATGTAGGAGTACCGGTGTACCAGATTTCAATGCTTGGCATTGTTGTTACCATTCTAGTTTGTACAATACTGCAGTCTTTATTAGTACTAAGTCATATGTAGGGCTAAGCTTATGGGAAGAATGCAGTTGACATAGCACTAGAAAATATTGCCTAAATGTCAAAGCAAAAGACAACTCTAAGAACTATTTTATTGTTCTAGTTTGAGAAAGCAATTTGAACGAGGACGAACACAAAAGAGCTTCACCTAACAGATGAACACACGTTTGGTCTTGTTTTTGAGGGTTCACCTTTTGTCTGGACATCTTAAAAATGCTAGAGCAGTAGGCCGGAAATTTACCAGCTAGCTTGTTATGAAGAATTGTTGTGGTTGAAGAATAGGAATTTAACCATGTTTAAATCAGTCTATTCACTTCATTCGGTTGTACCCAACATGCAGAATTTTCCATGCAGTTTGCTCATTTCCAGTTGGCTTGTTGCATTGAGATGTGAGGCACCGAATTTTTTCGTCTTCATAACAGTAGCGGTTTCATGAAAGCGCCCGTATAGCTTATGCTACATTGCGTTTATTATACAGTGGAGGTTGTGGTTTTTGAAATGAGAAACCCTGCTCGCGCTTTTCGAATATCAAGTCTCGTGCAATATCTCCGCATATTCAGTGTATTACAATTCCTTGCAAGCTCAAAGTTGGTGAGGAGGTGTAAAGAAGAGCGGTGCCTTTGACAACATTGTTGTGACAGTGGGTTCTGGCGCATCGCTTTTGATACGTGGGATGCTCACAAAAGTGGCCGACGATTGTTTGAGTGCATAGAGCAGTAACCGTGCGGAAAACGTTGGTGAATGCTACTGTTGTTTGGCAAAGCTGGATTCTTCATGGCATACACAGGAATGCTCATTGGGATCTTTAAGAATGTTTACTCAAAACAGTGCTCAGTTTTTCAAATGCTGGTTCCGAAATTCTGTTGGTGCCAAGACTGTTCGTGTGCCGAAAAGGGCTAGCCGCTACTGGTGATTGCATTGCAAAGCATAGGGTCTAGCTTGCTCACATCTACTACCACCATAAGTGGTATACAATGTGGTGTGGCCAAACTTCCTTGAATGTGCATGGTTTGAAGTACCAAGTGTAGAGAAGAAGAGCTGAATGGTAGAGACATTGTGGACTTGCATTTTGACTACCTACGCAAGTTTACCATTCGGCCGAAGGGTGAGAGGAGATATTGGTCGAGCCAAACAAATGGTGCATTAAGAGTGAGGTGCACAACATATATTTGGTGTTGTTATCAAAATTTGGAAGTTCTTTCTTTTTGTTATTTAACACAAGATTCATTCCAACATTGTATACACTAGGGTTGTTAAATATTGGAGTGCCCGTTTCAGGAGTAGAGGGGAAGGTGAGACAGCTTTTACAGGCACAGAATGTGGCAAGCTGGCTCCACAGGTAGCATAGGAAATTATTACGGAAAAGAAACTACCTTTTTTTATTCTTGAGGACTTTTTACTCATGTAAACCAGTAGAAACATTGCTGCTAACAAAAGATATGTTCAGTAGCCAATACGGAAATAATTAACGCCGAATTCATTTTTGATTGCCGTACAAAGGTTTCAAGGTGATGCCTTCATCGAGATCTTTGTCTTTGCTTTTGACTTGGCCACTTCTAGATGCACCACCTTGAAGGCTACAATTCCTTGCACACACCAAGGACACCTAAGCAGGTATCATTATAAAGAAGCGAACTCATGGAGGGTCCAGCTTGCACGAGAGATCGGCTACACGCACGCTCGCAAACAGTCTGTGGCGGCAAAGATCCTCATCCCACAAATTGCCTGTGTGCAGAAGATATGCGTGAATGTACAAGTACACATGTGCTAGGTGGGTGGTGTGCAGTGTCGATGGCGCCCGTGTGGCTGCTTAAGCAAGCGAAAACCTGTATATACAGTAGACTCTCAGTAAACAGAACCTGAAGAGACTGGCAAAATGTGTTTCATTAAACAGGAGTTCCATTTACTCAGAGGTGAACATAGGTGCAGAATACAAGCCTCAAACCAAGCATTGCAGAGGCAATAGTTCCGTTTAAGCAGTAGTTCCGTTTAACAGATTTCCATTTACTGAGAGTCTACTGTAGTTGTGTTTTTCCCTGTATGCTGCTCCGCAAGTGTTTTTTTTTTGTGTCTTGTGCTGTGAAGAGAATTTCGCAATCATTTATCTAGATGCGTCAGGTTTGTAGGCTTCTCTCGAATAAAGTTGATGTGTATACCTTACGACTTGTTTCGGATTTCGTGGCCTGTTGTACATAAGGCATGTTGGTTAACTCTGTGCCCAGGTCACTGCTGTTGCAGAGCAGCAACTTTTGGAACACTGGTGTAATGGCTTGATGAATTTGGAATGTCGACCTGCTTTATTGTTTGAAAAAAGGTTGTCTGGTCGGGAGTAATCATGGTTGAAAGGTAAAAGCAAGACGAGTGTTTTTTGGTCGGCCTCTTGCTTTTACCTTTCGACCTGCTTTATTGTGATAGAATAATATGGACATATCTCAGGCACATTTTTGCTGGCGACAACGGCGTCGCTGTGAGGTTTCGCGTGAAGTCCAAGCGTGATAACATTGCCCCTCGCGTCATACTGCATTTATTGTAACGCGAGGGGTGATTTTACATTGCGTTCTGGAAGAAGAAAAAAAAATGGTCATTTCGGGTGTTCGATTGTAAGGCGACGGTTGACTTTAAGTAGCAAAAATCTGAAAGTATAAATAGCTTGCTGTTTGAACGTCCATGGAGGTACGCCACGGTCGCTCTGTAGTAAGGCCTCGCGTTCATGACGCGGAGGTCCCACGTTCAATTCCGCGCACACACATACATACACACACATACACACACACACACACACATATATATATATACATACATACATACATATATATATATATATATATATATATATATCCGTATACATGTACGGAGCATGACATCAACGCCGACGTCGGCGGCAAAATCCAGCCAAGAGTGTCCATATAATTGCTATCGCAATAAATAAAAACGCGCTGCATTCGAGTAAATACAGTGCGTGCGTAAATACATCGCGGGTCAAGCGGAGAGGATACGCGCCAGCAGTCTTCCTTCGCGCGAAAGGCCCATGGGTTGTACAGGTAGGAACTACGTGCTTTAAAGAAGAGCCTGGAAACAGAGGCACACACCCGCGCTGGGGGATTAGCCAAGAACCGCGTAGTTGCAACGAAATACCTTTATTTTAATAGCTAACGGCTTTTAAAGAAAGCTGCCGAGTGTAGCCGCGCGCTCCCCATCTTGACAGGAGCAACAGATGGCTCATTCCCGTGCTGTTCTCCCACTTCCAAATTTTGTGAACCGATATATAACGGGCTGCTCCATTCGCTGTGGCGGCCGCATTTTCTTACGCTTGCATTTTGTCGAGTTAATGCCGCTAAATTAGCATCTAGCCTTTGTATAACAACTTTCCTATTTATTGCTACCGCATCCATTGACTCGCCCTTACGGCGAAGCTCCGAAACCTTCTGCAAAATAACTCGATCTTTAGGAGCCGCTTTATTCAGGCTGTGCTCGAGTTATGACAATGGCGACTGTCGGCGTGTGTATACAAATCATGAAAATCAGTCGTGTTGCTTATGTGATTCTTAAAGAGAAAAGTGAGCCCCGTAACTGTCTGCAGCAGAGTGCGACACCTCAACAGTAGCTCACGAGGGATGGGGGTAAAGAGAGATTAAAATGATAGGATTAAAGGTATAGAGATAGAGAGAGGGAAGGAGAGAGCGTGGCGCAGGGACAGCGACACTCAGAAGCAAGGAGAAAATAGGAAAGATGGACACGGTCGCAGGAGTCCGAGGACGGGGCACCACTCGGCGAAAGCTCTTGTCGGCGGCAGGAGATGGCGTAGGGCGAGCCAGTCGGCCTGAACTGCGCTGTCGTCGGAGATCGCGGGGGCACAAACGGTCGGCACGTAATCAGAGTCGTGTTGCGTTTACACAGTCCTACCCGCTTATGTGGTTTCGAGCTCGCATTCACTTGTAGCTAGTCTTCCAAGTCACTCAAGGGGCCCGGCTTGTCCGTCTACTGTGTCATGCCGCATGGCCATGCGGTGGTCAATACAGACCTAAAATAAGGCAAACAATGGTTATAAGCGGTGCAGAATTAAGATAACTACAAGGTACAATATATGGCATGTCGTCGTGACGTTCAAGAACGCTGCAGTCGGCAGGTTCTAGGCGAAACTTATTCGGGTGAACTTGTGCCGGGAAACGAAAATTCAAACGTTCCCTGAGAGCGGCGAACAGAGCGTCGGCGTCGATATGGTCAGTGGTGAAGCGCGTATTTTGTAAAGCAGGCGTCGAACAGCGTTATTGCTGGTGCTCCGCGTAAGCATTCGAATCAACTTGACTATTCGCGTCAGTGTACGTAATCATACAATCATCTGCAGTCTCAAACAATCGCGACGCTTCCCAAGCAGTGCCGCGTGGTCTGTGCGCTGAGCATTGCAAACAGTTCTTTTGTGGCTGAAATGCAAATATACCAAAATGAAGTTTATAAACGTACGCGGCAATTAAATACATAAGTAACGAAGAGTTAATGCCAGCAATTGACCTACAATCCTGACAATTCGTTTCTGAAACATCCGGCTGATGCCCGCGACGCGCAAGAGAGGGCACCACTGCCTCGGCAAGCGAGCGATTGTCAAGGGAATCACTGGGCTGTACGACTGTACGCGCTATGTAGTATTTAGCACGTAATCTATACATACACTGAAACCTACACAAGAACTACATTGACACTACATTAAATGAATCATCGCTGAATTAGAGTAGAATTAGCGCTACATGTTTTTTAGGACACTAGCGCGACACTATATTGTATGTTCGACTACAGCGCGTCACTGGGCACAGTGCCAGTACTCTCCAGTTATCGCGGAGCATTCTGCGGCACTTTTAAGTGTGAATACACTTTATAAGTGACCCCAAACCATCCACCGCCGTCGGCGGCGTCCGCAGTCTCCTCTCTATCTTTAAAAGAAAGAGGACTTGGCGGGCCGCAGCGCGACGCTCTACCGAATAAGCTACGGACGCGACGCTGTTATCGGTGTCAGTAACGCGCCTTATATCTTTAACGCCGCTGCGCGCGTCCCCCTCCCCCTTCGCTCGCTCCTCCGCTCTCCTCGCTCGCTGCAGCTGCGCGCGCACCCCTCTCTCTCGCGCGCCCGCCTTCTCTCTCAGTCTCCCGTCGAGAGTGGGTCGTGCGATGGAGGTCCCGGAGGCAACGCTACCATCAACGAATGCAGTACAACCGAATGCCAGCACTGCACCCGTCGTTGGAGGTGACGGTACCGCGGTGGTTTCGCCGACGTTGGAAGACAAGGCGGCGCTGCGAAGGGCTCGTGAGACCGAACGTAAGCGGGCGAAGCGTGCAGCGGATGCCGAACTGCGTGCTCGCGAGGCCGAGTGCAGGCGGGCGCCTCTCCGCTCTGAGGGACCAGCATTTCCGCAGGGTGTGCGAGGGTGGCTGTAGGGAGTTCACGCTCGCGCTCCTAAACGTCCGCTCTCTCGGCGCATGCACTGGACGTTGCCAAAGACCCCGTACACTCCAGAGTTGATCTCCTCTGCCTCACGGAGACCTGGAACCGCTCCTCCGGTGACTGCGCTGCCGATGTCTCCCTGAGTGGCTACGATCGCGTGACCCGGGCCCTCGCCGAGAGAAGGGCTGGTGAAGTGGACGTCTTCCTAAAGCGCTACCGGCCCTTCAGTGAAGAGCTCAGGCGACAGCAGGACCGGACCCAACTCCTGGCCTTACAGCGTGCCGACCTCGCTCCTGATGCATCGCCGCGAACGTGTCCCACTGACGACCCGTGCTCCTTCGCCTGGAGTGGAAGCCGGAGCGAGTACTGCGGCGTGTGCTTGGTTGGACACGTCTACGCCAACGTCATCTCGCACGCCGTGTGTACTTCGCCGCTCAGAGACGACTCGCCGTACGCCTCCGTCTACACCAGTGCCTACTCCGGCGGTGCCGTCCTGGTTGTGACCGTCTACCTGGCCCCGAACCTCTCGAGAGATGACGTCTTGGAGCAGATGGATGCGGCGATGGAGAGTGAGTCTGTGCGCGCGCGTCCCTCGGTTCCGATTGTGGTGGTGGGTGACTTTAACGTGGACGTTAGAAAGGACAATGGCTGGTTGGTTGACCACATGCTGAACAATTACTCGATGACGTGTCTGTCTCTCGAGTTTCCGACCACGATCAACGGTGGCTTCATAGACTTGGCGTTCAGTAGGAACTGTACGGTCCGCTCCGTCTTACCGGATCCGCTCACCGTACATTTCTCGGATCACAAAGCGCTGGTACTAACCGTGAGCTACAACGATAACACGAATAGGTGCTAATCTGTAGTGTAATTTGTGTGTGTGTGTGACGCGCTCGCGATGTGTGCATTTAATGCATCGTACGAAAACCGTGAAGTGTAAATAAATAATACTTCGTATATAATGTATCTGTGTACAAATGCTTCATGACAAACAACACTTAAATTCATTAATTACACTTTAATCATCATCATCAGTAATAAAACTCCCAAGCATTTCCCCGAGGGTGAACATGGTTAAGTGCGAATGCACGGGGTGATGCTATGAGGGGGAGTAAAGTTAAAATCCGTTGGCATTCGCCAGTGAGTTAACGTAAACTCCCCCGTGTGATCAAATTGCGATTCCCAGGAACCATTACACCATAAAGGCACCATAGTGTGATTAATAAATATAATAGTGCGAATTAATAAATACCCCTCATAGCATCACCCCGTGCATTCGCACTTAACCATGTTCACCCTCGGGGAAATGCTTGGGAGTTTTTCGTGGCACTTAGCGTTGTGGATATTTTTCTTTCTTTTTTTCTTCTTTAGGGGCGGGGGTCTGTTAGTAGATTAGACGCTTTATTTGGATTAGTTAGATACCATTGCCTTAGGTAAAGTGTGCCGATAAAAAGAAACGCGAGGATTAAGGAAAGCGCTGGAGCCGTGAGAGCCCGGCTGGCGCAACGCCGGCTCAGCAAGTATGTCAAGCTAAGACAGCTAGCAGAGCCAAGACAGAAGTCGCGGCTGAGGCTGATGAAAGCGCCTATCACTTGGTTCTGTAGCCAGTTCTTCAGAAATGTCCGCCTATGTCGTTAAAGCTGAGCTCGTTGCACTATGAGAAAAAAAAAAGCGAGACAGTTGGCGCGTTGTTATGGCGGCTTTGGAACGAGTGGTCTGCCAGTCACAGAGGGATGTCCTCGAAACAGTCTGGTGGCCAGGAGTCTGTGTCGTACACTTCGCTGTCGGCGACTTCCACAAATGCCGAGCGGTCGCCATCGGCCGCTGCTGGGCTGCGGTATTCCTCCTTGTGCGCCGCTGTATCACCCGGGATGCGTAGGGCAAGCCGCAGAGCGTGCACCCATGACGCCAGCTTGTGGAAGCGCTGCCGGGCGCGAGCGGTCCACCTGCATCCACGTATACATCGTGATTCATCGTAGGAGACAATCTTATGTACGGTGGCTTTCATTCTATCAGACTTCTTGCGGCACAGCAAAAAGAGAAAAAAATTAGGGGGGGGGGGGTTGCTGGCGTCCGATGACTTAGCTGGGGTATTGATTGATTGATTTAACGTCCCAAAACCACCATATGATTATGAGAGACGCCGTAGTGGAGGGATCCGGAAATTTCGATCGCCTGGGGTTCCTTAACGTGCACCTAAATCTGAGCACACGGGCCTACAGCATTTCCGCCTCCATCGGAAATGCAGCCGCCGCAGTAGGGATCTGAACTCGCGACCTGCGGGTCAGCAGCCGAGTACCATAGCCACTAGACCACCGCGGCGGGGCGACTTAGCCGGGGTAAGAAAGGAGTTCCAGCCTCCTCACCCCTGCCATTTTTCCCCGACATTTTGTATTGCACTTGTATATATACAGGAACACCTTTAAATGCACTCCCGAACATACGTAAAGAGTGGTTGAGCCCCTTAGCACCGCTCTCCACCGGAAAACAAATTCCTGCAATGCCCGCGCTGACGCCACTCTAGAGTGTGCACCCGTGGGGTAGACATGTGTGCCTCCACCTTTGAAGAGAAAGTACCGCAGTTTGACGGTGCTATATATCTGCAATTAACAAAGAATGCTATATGACATGGCAAGCACCGCACTGCGGCGTGGAGAAAAGGCCTGCGCTACCAAGCAAAAATGTGGTGTTAATAAGGTATGTACCACGAGACTCTAGAGATCTGCACTATGTATATCTTCAAAACAATCAACCCACCCGGGCCTGGTCTTCTCCGCCTGGGGCTTCGGCTTGTGTAAGCGGCTCAGGAAGCCGATCAGCCTGAATCTCCTACGTCCGCTCGCTTGTGCGTTGGCGTCTGCGTCCGAGGCGCCATTGCGACGCCGTCCTAGGCGCTCGGGCAGCTCCTCGGACTCGTTGTACGAGTTCCGAGTGTCACTCGGAGCCTGAAGCAGTTTCTGGCAGCACTCGACCAGCTCGTCGGTGATGCCGTCGCCCGAGCCGTTGTATTGAGAGCCAGTCACACTGCCAGTCTGGCAAGAGCGGCTGACGTAGCGGCGCGACTCGAACCCTGCCATATATACGCCGGTTCTTACCGTCGGTATACTGGATATAAATTCTTGGCTTGATGAGCTACGCGTGAACGGAACGGACCGCTTGACCGCCGAGTTTGTTTGTTTGTTTGTTCCCGTGACCAATGACTCATACCCACTCAGGGGGATTGGCCAAGAAAGTGCAGTGCTGTTTTTCTGTGATCATTTCAACTATGTGTAATGAATTTTTATTTTAATATGACTAATGTAAGGAAAACCACATAAAAAGAGAGCAAGCGAGAAAAAAATAGAAAAGTCAAGTTGAGCAATTTTGAGATTTCAGGTGTTGGAATTACTTTACTTCGCCATTTACAATTTTTTTTGGGGGGGGGAGTAATAAATAATAATTATTTGATTGAAGATCACAAAGGTATACGCTTGGTTGCATGATTATAATCGCAAACGGCATTGAAAGCATACCTGTGGCAATGTCCCAAAACTGAGGCACCAAAGCTTAGCGCAGTTTCCGCCGTCAATCTAACGCCTATTTTAAGAAATGGAATAACTAGTAACCCTTTTCGAAGTATAGCGTAGTGGCGACAATACAAAACATAATGTTCTAGTGATTCCATTTCTCCGCCGAATGCGCAGAAGGGTGGTGTTGTCTGACCAGCTCTGTGTAGGTACAGTTTGGGGGGGGGGGGACACGACATAGAAATTTAGTAATTAAAACTTCGAGCTTTCTGGACTGGCTCCAGTGGGGTCACCATGAAACCTTGAGGTGGTTATATTCTGTCCAAGTAGTTCCTTTTCTATCGTGCCAATGATGCGTTTTTATCTTTACCGATTCGCTGTTGACCCGACTGTCATTGAATGCTCGGAAACTGTAGCTGCTGGATGACTGTCAATGGTGGTAACTTCAGAGAAAGAACTCGGCATTGAAAAGAAATCGGATGCCCGTTTGTCATCGAGGGATGGTTGGTGACTTTAAGAATAGTAGTAATCCATTTTACGAATGGCGTGTAATGGGCGACGTGGCTAGCATGAAAGTGGCACAGACCAACTTCCTCTAAACTCGATGGTCTGATTGGTGTGGTTTGTTGAGCAGTGGCCCTGAAATCAGCTGTCAGGAACGTGCTTTGCAAGAGGCACTCGACATTACCCACAACTGGTGCACCCAGATGGGGCTCGAAATCTCTAAAGGAAAAAGAAACGAACTTTATGTCGGTTGCGAACAAGTATGGACGTCGTAAACTGGGAATCCGGCCTCTTCAGTTAATTTTGGATCAGCAGCCGCTGCATGAAAGTTCAAATCTTCGCGTGCTTGGCTTGAAAATTCATGCCACCGGGTCTACAGGACCTTGGGTCAGGAGTGCCAAGTAGCAGGCATCAAAAACAACACATCTCATATGAAGAATTGCGAAGAAATCCGGTGGTGCTAACTGCAGCATGGCTCGCCTCCTTGTCCGTTCGATATTGCAACCAAGGCTCGTTTACCACTCCCATGGTCACCTCACGCTGGCAGAGGGAGCACGTCTCGAGGCGATTGACCACGAATCTATGCGTGCCATAACTGGACTGCCACGCATCACTCCACTGACAGTACTTCAACAGGAGTCCCAACTAAACACAATTGATGAATTAGTGCATCAGCGTCGCTGTGCGCACAACTTCAAGCCATTGACTATCTGTTCGGCTGCTGCATTGGCGTGGTACATCGGGAAAGAAGTTCACCACACATCTTCAGAGACGACCACTATTGCCCCGTGGAACGAAAGGCGACTCACTAAAAACAAACCTCTAGGTCTCATACACAGCCCGGCTCCTCTTCAGGCGAACACCCAAGTTCACCGCCTGCTTCGTGCCGATAACCTAAATGTCGCCACTGTCGTCGCTTATACCGATGCCAGCGTGAGCGGCACCACCATTCATACCGCCCTTTTATGTCCATTAATACCAGAGGCTGGCCAGACATGCTTATATTATGCGGATCCTGCACTGCCGGCTCACCTTGCTGGGCTGGCTGCCATACTTGATGTACTGGCAGCGCTGCTATATACATCTCTTCTTTAACGTGGCAGATTCTCTCAGCTCATAATTTGTACGGACTTGACGCAAGCTATTCCACGATGTACAATGAGTCTATCACTCTACGTCACCCTCGCATGGTATTCACCATCTTGCTGAATCCGCATCTGTGCGAATACGTGTTCAGTGGGCCCCACGAGCCGCTTTGCCGGACCTTGTCAAAGCTAATTTGGCCAACCCCCCCCCTCCCCTTGAAGTTACACTGCACTCGCTATCGCATTTTCCTGAGGACGCTCAAGGACAGATGTTCAGGGAAAAAGAAAGCCTCCGACGTACCACACTAGCTCTTATACCACAGTGTGGATCAGAACAAAGTTACCTTGCCGAGGCTTCGTATAAGGGGTTGCGCTTACCCCACCCGTGACAACCTTTGAGTACGTAAGTACCGTATGCTTCAGCGGCCACACTGTTTTTTTCGTGGGGTTTCAACCAGCCTTTAAGTAGATACGCGCGTCCGCATGCGAGCTTGTATACAGACTTATGCGAAAACTGAAAAACAAAAAATGGGGTGCTGGTGGCAGCGTCAGTTCTGCTTACGAGAAGCACCTATCACATTGGCCGGAACCTTATAGCCCTCGATTTACGAACGTGGGTGCAAAAACCAGACGATAGTGTTTCGCAGCGCGTTCGCATTCTGCTGAACATGTGCAGGTTTTTGCGTCGGCGTACTATATCCTGGATCGATGATAAAGCGCTCGCCAGCGGGTTACATCTTTATCTGAATCATCAATATCTGCGCCCGCCATGCCACCGCGCGTCATCACCACGGTCAATAAATGTGATTCGCGCCTTTCGAAAGAGCTCGACGTTTAGCATCTTACCCATAGCGGCGTCGCTGATAATGTCTGTGTCATTACATGACACGCCCACAGAATGCCTGCTGGCGCACCCGTGCTAACAGTGGTGTATTTGGGCTCAATGCTTGGCCAGTGGTCCATCAATTTATGAACCTTTCATTCGAGACCTTCCAATGGCGCCCTCCTAGCATATGGACCTTACGTTAGCAAATGAGCATCCGGTGAGTAAAATTCAATTTGCAAATGCGAATGCTGGCAGATTCTGACGAAAGTTTTCTTTTTGACAACTTGGTTGCATTCAATATCTTCAAGCGTCCTACAACTTCTTTTTTCCCCTTTCCTGCGATGTAACAGTTTTAGAGTGAACTCGACAAAACCTCCGCCCTAGTGTGATTCACGGCGACTTCGATCATGTAGAAACACGGTGTAGCTGTGTGCTTGTGCTGTTCTCTTGTCCAGCCCCTATTACGTACTGCGCCCCACTTCTTGCATTCAAAGTGTAGCTGTGATACGAATTACGGGGATGCTAAAAAAATTCTAAGAATGTCAAGACCAAAGGCTATAGTTGGACAAATGTCGACGAGGGATGAAGCTGCGAGCCTACCCTGTGACGCATAGGCACAGTGAAATGGTGGCTTTGAACTTTCGACAACAGGGCAAGAGCACGTGGCCTGGTGAGTAAAAGCAGCTAAATTTTGCCCGGCCCCGACTATGTGGCGAACGTACAGGGGCGTAAGGAGAATTTTTTCAGAGGGGAGGGGGGGAGGAGCACCTTTTTGATTGAGAAGAGGGCACCTTCCAGAAATGGCCATTTTTTTGCTCTATTCAAGGTCAAAAAATATTTCGTGATGGCGGGTGGGGGGTGGGGCACATGTTTGGTGTGCACCTCTTGGCTACGACACTGCTGTGATATGACCCCACGTTCAGACCGTATAGATAGATAGATAGATAGATAGATAGATAGATAGATAGATAGATAGATAGATAGATAGATAGATAGATAGATAGATAGATAGATAGATAGATAGATAGATAGATAGATAGATAGATAGATAGATAGATAGATAGATAGATAGATAGATAGATAGATAGATAGATAGATAGATTTATATACTTCACACATATACGCTATGAAGTGACTAGTCAGCATTCACCGATATCATCTACTTATGTATAACAAGATTTAGTGTTTTATTCATAAAAAACTTTGTTGAGCAGTCAACGAAATGTATGGCATTGCAACAAAGGAGAAAGATGAACATTACTAAGGTGAATCTGGTGCTTGTTTTGTTCGATTTGCGACTATACTCCCTTTCATACGTCAGGTGCAGCGCAGTGGATGCAAGCGAGACTTCTTGCAATGAATGCGTTCGCACTAAGAAGTAGTACGAAAATTTTCCCACCTGATTTCGCTTTGTGCGTCGCGGACAAAGAAGTCCCGTTGTATGGCTGTCTATAAGTTGCTATGGATCCCTTAGCGCCTTTTTGTTCTAACTTCTTGATGTTTTATTGGTAACCTTCCGCGAGGCTTGGTGGCGCGTTTGTGCCAAGGATGTATTAAAAAAAATTGCAGGAGTGCAAATTAATGCCCGGGAGTTAGGCAGAACCCCTCTTACTAGGGGCATCATAAACTGTCAATGTTCGGCGATTAAAAACAGAGAGCTTTCCTCGCACGCCCGAAGAGTTTAATAGGACAGTGTTTTGGGGTAAGATAGTGCTCCAAGTGCGTCTTAGTGTTACCGGTTTCCCTCAGTAAGCCTCTAATTGGAGGCAAAGTTGTGGAGATTAAGTCACTGATACTCGTCTCGCTGTGTTATTTCGTAGGAAACAACTATCTTTTATTTATAATCAACGGAGCGTTTACACTAAAAGCCACTTGATATCTAAGTGAACACCACCAGAAAAGAACATGTTTCCTAGATCTTTGGTGGGCAACAGCTGGCTTCACCTTTGCCGGCAAAGCATTGCGGAATGCTGACCCGCAGGTCGCGGGATCAAATCCTGGCTGCGGCGGCTGCATTTTCGATGGAGGCGGAAATGTTGTAGGCCCGTGTGCTCAGATTTGAGTGCACGTTAAAGAACCCCAGGTGGTCGAAATTTCTGGAGCCCTCCACTACGGCGTCTCTCATATTAATATGGTGGTTTTGGGACGTAAGCCCCACATATCAATCAATCGAGCATTGCGGAAGCTGTCACTCCAGCAATATATTTTTTAATCCTTCTTGGTTGTGCTCGTCTCGCACGAGCGCTTACAACGATGAAGACAAAACGCGAGAAGCATGTAGTCACACATATTGCTGGCCGAACTTTTTGCATAGCTTCCACAGCGTTGCACCTGATGTATGAAACAGAGTATACGGATTCAAAACACATACTCACAGTACCCCACTTACGCAAGAACGTTTACTCATTGGCCAGCACAAGAAGTCACCACACTAGATTTGTATTGATCAGCGAGATAAGGAGATGCTAACAATGTTGACGAGCATTCACGGATGCCTTTTTATAATAAATGCAAGTTTAGTGAACATATTTACTCGGTATGGCAGCTGCGTAAGAAAAAAAAAATGACGACGACGCATGTTAAGTTAAACGTTGCACACCGCGGTCAAACTAGTTCTCTTATTGTGGCAGCGAAAGCCGTGGAATGTAACACGGCCCTAGAGAACTGGTGCAACGGGAAGCATTGTTCTATGAGATAGTTGAAGAGCCTAATATCACATATAATAAACGTCAATACATGGTGTAAGGCCATCACTATAGGGCTGTTGGATTAGACAGTTAAAAAAAAATACTAAAACGAGAATACATATATCACACGACACATCTGTCTGCATAACACAACTATAAGCGCGATTGTACAACAAGCAATAAAAAACAATATCGTTAAACACACACTCTTATGAAAATATAAATAGGTAACACTACGTCGTGACTGTATTTAACTGCTTTTGTATAGTGCGCGTGTGCAAAACTTCTGCGCACACACTTTACGCAAAACGCGGCAATGCTACGCAACACCGATAATTACGCTGTGCTATATGTACAAAAAAAACTAAATCAAAAAAAATTTTCTTGTTTGTGTCTGTGGAAACTACTCATTTATTTTTTAGGTTTTAGGTATGGCTGCTTAGGCTAGTCAGTTAGATACGTTTGAGAGGTCGCAGCACTGGCAGACATGGTTAAGACTCAAACACGAAATGAGCTCTGCTCAAGTTATCCCTCGTACCAGGTGTCTCTCTTGTCCCGTTTATTCCAGAACTATGATTGATATGTGGGGTTTAACATCCTAAAACCACCATATGATTATGAGAGACGCCGTAGTGGAGTGGAGGGCTCCGGAAATTTCGACCACCTGGGGTTCTTTAACGGGCTCCAGGAGTATGCAGCCAAACAGATTATGCGTACAGGTTAGCATAAGAGTATGATAATACTGTTCTCATGGAAAAGTCTATAGTAACCATTACAATGTCGAGCAATCGTTTCTCAAGATGGCCATCTTGTTATCTACAGTGAAGGCAAAGTATATGCAGAAGTACGCAAAAATAAACGTATTTGTGTTGTCTTAATACTCGCCGTTTCCGTCCTTGAGATATCGGAAGCGGGACGGAAACATAACTGTGCAGATTTCGGTTTAACGTGTTAGGGTTAATCTAAAAACAGGCTAAAGTTGCCAAAAATAAAAAAAAATAATCCTCTAGACATGGTACAAAATTGATTCAGTGGTCGCCATAGATTCAATTAAGCTTCGCCTTCCCCCAAATGGCATACGCTACGCGCCCTTATGACCATTATATCAAACACCTAAAGTTACAATGAGCCTTCACGTAGGTGTAACAGCGAGTGGTGTGGAGTACGAAGCAGTGAGGCAAGAGTACACTTAGCTCATTGCTATAGCGTGAATGGTTTAGGAGTCCGTGGTTTGAACACCAAACAAAGCGGTATTAGTGTCCAAGCTAGGTGTTTTATGAATGAAGATGGGTAAACGATGCGAAAGAATGAAAAATGGCAACACGAACAACAGATATCGTTCACTCAGGTCCTCAATCTCGGAGGAGGAGTCATATTCCAGGAAACTTGTACGGCAACACCGATGACATCAGCATCTTCTAAGCTCCGATGGAGGCGGAAATGTTGTAGGCCCGTGTGCTCAGATTTGGGCGCACGTTAAAGAACCCCAGGTGTTCGAAATTTCCGGAGCCCTCCACTACGGCGTCTCTCATAATCATATGGTGGTTTTGGGACGTTAAACCCAACATATCAATCAAGCATCTTCTAAGCTTCACATAGATGTAGATGCTAGGTAGTTCTGTTAAATAGGCTGACATCTACGCTGCCAATCAGAGTAAGGCACCTTCTTTTGCGCCCCCTGTTTTGGCACTTCGACAGTATCGAATAGCAGATCGTGCCCTCAGCCGTCCAACTTGAAGTAACGCCTCCAGAAGTTGCAGTTCTCTTCCTGTGGTCCTTTCTTGATGGTGAGGACTTTGAGGTTGATGTCCACTATGTAAGGACCCTCTGCTGAATACCGGGGCCACGCGATCTTGCCCAGCGTCGGCATGCGCCTGGAATGAGAAGTGGGAGAGAGAGCATGAAAATAACGTTATTATACGTTAGCACACTGGAAGTCTGGGAAAAGGAAATATACACCAGACTGTTTGTAACACGTAGCCTCAAGGACATCATTACGAATATCTAAAAGCAAGGCTTCTTAGTTGCCGAAAAATTCGTCCTGCTCCGGGGATCGAACATGGTACCAACGCCTATCCGAGACGGCTGCTCTACGAATCGAGATAACGAGAAAGCTAGCAATCAGCAGTGCCAGAGCGAATTTATAGACAATTGAAAGCACCTGTGCTGGAGTTGTCGACACAGGTGCACTTACACGCATAATATTGCCCTTGAATGCAAAATGATTGATTGATTGATTGATTGATTGATTGATATGTGGGGTTTAACGTCCCAAAACAACTATATGATTATGAGAGACGCCGTAGTGGAGGGCTCCGGAAATTTCGACCACCTGGGGTTCTTTAATGTGCACCCAAATCTGAGCACATGGGCCTACAACATTTCCGCCTCTATCGGAAATGAAGCCGCCGCAGCCGGGATTTGAACCCGCGACCTGCGGGTCAGCAGCTGAGTACCTTCGCCACTAGACCACCGCGGCGGGGCTTGAATGCGAAATGAAAGCCCTTTCACGCAAAATATTGCAGATCCGCTTTGCGAAATCATGCAACTGGGCGAAATGGCGTGGAAACGTAAATTGATGATTACCGATTTGTTGCACGAGGCCACTAATTATTCATAAGAAAATCCGTACAAACTTTTTGGTGGGTTTTGAGGGTTTCTAGGAAAAAAACATTATCGATTTTCACTGGAAATGTGGTCACATTATCAGTATTGACATTGTAACAGTTCCGGAAAGAGTGCTCATGAGTGAAAAACGAGTTTGTGCATGGATTCAAAGCCCGACTATTTCCATAGCATGACAACACCGACGCTCGCGCCGACGTACAGAGCATGCGTAAATCGGCTTATATGCCCAGCCACCTAAATCACCATTGTAATTTTTAATTAAATTACTGCAGCGGGACCGCACCACAGTCACTCGACTTTGTAACCCTCGTCTGCATATTCCTAAACATGAGCCTTTCATTTTGAACAAATAATGAACGGAAACTGCAAGAAACAGCGAGCGCTGTTCAAACGTTCTCACTAAACACTGCTCCTCAATGCACATGGCTCCTTCAATATAACAAATATATTTTAAACACGATCTATTGTTATCCTGTCCTGCATACGTCGTCATTTATTTCCGGACTACCTTTTTAACTACTCGTTAGCATACAAGTTCAGGACAGATCATTACGTTTAGCTCACTGGCGCACGGGCATAATGGGTGTTCTGTCACCTTAACGCGAATCATCACTGGTTGCAACGTGTGGCTTGTGTACGTCAGGCGAAAATATGTGTTCCACATTACACAAAGACCCAGGCTCCTGTCGGTCTGAAAACAACGCCCTTTACAGGGTTAATCGGATGTGTTTTTTCCCCCGAAAGTACAAAACATTACTTCGCAATTCAATTCGTAGAAGAGGCGCTTTACAACAAAGGGTGCGTGTTGCTGGAAGCCATATGTCGTATGCTCTCTCCAATGCGCCATTGTTCGGAGCTTTCACGTTCAGGTCGAAGAGTTCAGTACCGCCCCTACATCCTCTATTTCACTCGTTGCCGTAGACGACGGCGTCCGGTAACCTTATTATAGGTGTAGCGTTCGGGGTGGGCATCGCCGTTTCGTAGAAGACAGCTCGATCCACCCCATGACAGAGAGAACTAATGCATCGTCAGCGTTCGAAAAATAAACAGCCAATAAAGGTTGAGTCACAGCATGCGTTTACGCGTTCAGAGGAAAAGCGACGGTCTCGTTCACACTGCGCGAGTGCGTAAAAGCGATTGTAAGCACGAAGCCTTGAATCTTCGGGGTAAACATCACCATCCGACGATCGCCTTTGCGCGTGCGACGACGCCGTGCGGCGATAATTGCGGCTTCACGCATCTCAGAGAACAACGGCCCACGAGGGAATCGCGCCCGTCAGTTTCGTACTTCTTGTGAGAAACAGGCGTGGTGTGTGACCTTTGAAACGTCTAGCCATCGGGCTGTCGTTAACAGCCCGTTCAATTCTGACACTTTGTTTTTTTTTTTCTCATCCGACGTAGTTTGCTGCAATGCGTCAGTAAAAGCGATACGCGGGTAAAAAGCGAAAGTCGTCGTTAAGCATTGCAGCCGAGATGATTTCGATCTAACTGGGGTGGAGGTAACGAGGTTTGTGACGTTGATGTGAAACGACGCGCACCCCGTTGAGCGTGCCATTGGTGAGCCGTCGTTTACGTTATGCCGGTACATTAGACGGCGACACCAGAAGTCCTTATCTCGACTTTAGCCGACGCCTTTATGAGTACGAGGTGCTTGTTTAATGTTGCTTGTTTAAGAGTCCTGGCTGACCTTGTTCTACACAGTAAGCAGACACGATTTAAGAATAAAAAAAAAACTAAGTGCTGACGCAAGACTTAGGCTGGATTGTACGGATTTAAGCGAGATAGCCATTAGTTAATCGAGCATTGTGAGTGTGAAAGTAGACAGCGGTTCTGCGTGGGATACCGGAGTAGTTTCACGATGTCATAGCATATTCTTCATTCACGTCTAGTGCATAGCGCAAGACTATACTTTAGCCTTCCTTATGTGTACTTGGCAAACCCCACACAGCCATTACGCTGTGCGCCTCAGGTTAACCTCGATGCGGACGTTGTTTCGCACAGGTTTCGCACCGGCGAGTCTCAGAAAAGATTGAGCATGGTGATAACAAGAACATACACGCGTACAAATGTAATAGAATCGCTAGTTCTCGAAGACTTTAAATCTCACTTTGTTTAGAAGGAACATCGATGCCCAGTACTAAGAAATCGGCCTACAAACATGTCGTTTCACGAGTTTTTTATAGTACGAATATAATAAAAATTAAACTTAGAATACTGGAGCGTGGGGAGAGAAGAAAGAAGGAATGCTAGAAACGAGACAAAAAATAAATAATCTTGGGATAACGAAAACGAGAATACAGGTATGGAATAAAACAATACATTTTCGGGTCACTGCAGTAGAAAGTTTCTATATATCTAATCTTGTAAAAACTGAGACGCTGTAAAGGCGCGGTTCGCGTGATGGGTTGCGTAAAGCGCGCAACTAGTCGCGAGGGCTGCCTCTGCTTTAATTGAAGCATTGCGCGAAAAGAAAAAAAAGGAAGAAAGAAAAAGAGCCGCAAAGTGGTCGCATTGTTGCGTGAAATGACTTGTCTTTTGCTTTTATTACTCGCTGATATTGGTTAACCACCAGCTGTAAATGAGAGCGAATGGATAAGGTTCTTCGTGTAAGTAGGTTATAGTTAGTCGAGCATTATCCTTGCGGCAAGCACACCTAATCACGGAGATCACTTGCACAATTTGATAAAAGTGTACCGAGCCAAATAACGATGCCCACCATTTTATCATGCACCGGTATTTTACCGAGCTTATTCCCTGCACGTTCACTGAGCCGCCTTGCATTCTAAGCACCTGTATGCGATGATGAGGGACTTGAAGTGGGCATTGTTGGCCGCAACAAAAGTCGAGCAGCAAATGACATCATGTGTACCCCGTAAGTGCCCACGTAAAGATATACGTCACCTTGGCGGTCATGCGACTGAGAAAAAGAGAAAGAAAAAGGTATATATATATATATATATATATATATATATATATATATATATATATATATATATATATATATATATATATATATATATATATATATATATGGCCGCTGTTTTCAATTTACTTTCACGCATAACTTCACCCGTACGACCGCATGCAAAACTTATAAAAAAGCCTGTAATATCTCGCTACTATATACTCTACAAATGCTCTTCCTAATAGCCAGACAACCAGAATCGATATGGCCCATGCAGTAGAACCTTATACTTACCCGATTTTGGCAAATGTTGTCCATATTTCGACCAACTGCCTGCTTAGAGAAGTCTCCGAGGGCGTCACCAGCTCGGGGAACGCCATGGCATGCGCGAACACAAAAGGGAACTCGTCGAAGTGCGTCGCGCCCATCCAGGGCGGCCACACGCTGAAGCTGGGCCGGTGCGAGAACTGGTAGTAGTACACAGACTGTCCCTTGCGCTGGTACTTCTCCGCAAAGTAGCGGCTGGGGCACGTGATAAGGAAGTCTCCAACGGCGTCCGATCCACGTTGCAAGATAACTCCAGGATCAGTGCTGTTGAGTTTGTCCAGGTAAAACTCGCGAATTTCGTTCACTCCTGACTGTAGCATCGTCCGGAAGAAGAGCACCATGTAAAATCCGAGTTCGTCCTTGGTGATGTGCGCCAGATTCTGGAACTTGAGTCCCTTGGTGAGGAAGTTGTAGACGAAGTATGTGCCTTCGTTCCTGTTGTTCCCAATGAGCAGTTCCACTCCAGTTGTCTTCATGGCGTCCATCAGTACGTTGGCATCGTCCGGAAAGAGCTCGCCGTCGCGACTCGGGAAGAACGTCTCGGCCTGAGATCCCAGCACCTCTGTGGCCACGTTCACGATCTCGTTAGCGTCCTTGGAGCGCAGACAAGCCATAACCTGGGGGTCTTCGATAGACTTCTCGAAGCCAGTCGTGCAGCCGAGCGCGTTGGCCAGCGAGAAGCTCTTCTGGAGCGCCGTGTCGCGACTGTCGTGCATCATCCAGAAGGGACTTCCACTCTCCATGATGGCCCGCCGGAACAATCCTCGACTGAGCGGTGACACAAGCAGGTATCCAACTGAGATTGCTCCCGCGCTCTGACCGAACACTGTGATCAGTTCAGGATTGCCGCCGAAATGTTTGATGTTCGACTTGACCCACGTAAGCGCGAGGATCTGGTCGTACATGCCCTGGTTTCCGTTGAGACCGTCCAGTCGGGAGCTGAAGAAGCCAAAGGGCCCGACTCGGTAATTTAGCGTGACGACCACGACGTCTCCGGCCGCGGCGAAGTGGATGCCGTCGTAGAAAGACCAGCTGCTGCTGCCGTACGTGAAAGCCCCTCCGTGGATGAACACCATGACGGCCTTCGGTCCGCACGTTGCGATGTCGCGACAGTACCTCGCGGGCGTCCACACGTTTAGGTATAGACAGTCTTCGGTAGAATTTCGCGTCAGTATCGTGTAGTTCTGGTGCACGAAGAAGTCTGGCTGCTTGCACGGGAATGGCGGTGTCGACGCGTCGCGCAGACCCTTCCATGGTGTCACCGGGACAGGCTTCTGGAATCTGAGGTCGTCCAGAGGTGGCTCTGCGTACGGTATCCCGTAAAACACGTCGATGGGCCTACCAAACGATTCTTTCTTGAGCCCCACGAGCTTGCCGGAAGTTGTATACACAGCGGGACGGTATATCTTTGCCGCATAGGTGATGGGAACTGTGGCCACCACCGCCAGGAGAATGGCGAGCCTTGTTCTGCTCATTGTTCCTGCGCAAGAAAAATGAATGTTTTGTCCAACTGTTTTCTCCAAACCCTCTGGCGTTTTTTCAAGCAATTCCTCTTTACCGAAGATGCGACTAGATGAACGGATGCACTTCTTTGCTAAAATACGCAATAATGGTTTTTTACCAATAGACACAGCAAGTTTTCTCAGCACGCGTTAAAGCCAGCAAGTTTATCCTCGCGAATCCTCGTTGTTAAAATGAAACAGCGTATAAGAGGCATGACTTTTGGTGGACATATTTTAGACAGATACTACTGACATTCGATTGTATGCTGATTATGCTTAGTGCCTGAGTTGGGCACGAAATGGCACTGTGACTGCTGCTGCCCAGTTTTCATGTACTTCCATTGGACAATAAATTGACAGGAAAATATACAATGCTTGAAGTTTAGCTAGTCTACCTGAACACAGGTCATCGTAATGGAAAGAGGAGACGAGGGAAGAAACGATTTGCAAAACTGACTTGCATCGACCACGGCCACCTGAAATCCGCGCGCGATCCTGGCGGCTGTGCATCGACTCACGCGTGGGGCTATGCAGGCGTATTATGAACAGGTACTGTATGTGCTGCCTCAGTCATATGCATATAACTCTTATGATAAATGTGCAGAACGAATCGATGCTGAATCTCAAAAGCGTAACTATGTGAAACAGGAACAAGTGAATATTCATTAACATATCGCTATATAACTGTTCACGTAAAATATTTTACGAAAAAACTACCTTGTACAAGTGGATTTTGTAATCTTTATTATTGATTTTTTATCACATCACTACATAAATATATGTGAGTTGGACTGCATCATACTGCATCATAAAGACTAATGAGTAGTAATAGTACTATGATATGAGGTGGAAGGCTTGGTGACTCTGCTTTCCGATGCATGGTTTGACATCTTTTCTGTTTGACGATGATCATTTGACACCCTTACACTCGCATCACTGACTGATGTACAGCGTGATACGGTTACAACATTTACACGCAGCTGATATTTTGCCGGTCGATGTGACATGAAAGCCTACATCTCTTCGAGAGTTCACTCGTCAGCGTATAGTGCACCACGGCAATCACCAATTTTTTTTCTGTATAAAACATACATTTCGGTTATAGAAAGTCGTTCACTCTATGGGAATGAACGCTGGCCTAGATTTTTTTATTAGATGACAGTGTATTCTGCTACAGACGCCATAAAATCTTGAAACAAAGCGTGGTTATTGGTTACAAAATTACAAAAACAAATGACCACGAGAAACGAAGACCCGGCCTATAGCGTATACTGGACAAGTTTTGGTTTCTTTTGGTAAACAATTTACCGTAATTATACCAGCGCCAGACAGCTAGTTCAGTTTTATCGCCAGATCACGAGATCATTGCGACACAATATGGTATTCGCACCATCCGAGACAGCAATTGAAGTGGTGTCGAAACTTTATAAGCGAAAAGGAGAACGGAAATCCTGCCGTTAATGTCACAATACATGAACAGATTATTTAGATCAAAGGATAGTACCACTAAAAAAAACACGTTCAACTTAGGCGTACGCTATCTTCATAACAGCTATTAAATAGTAGTCGCTCACAACCTGCTCTAAACCTGCTGCCTACACACAGCCGATGATAAATTGTGAATAGTAAATCAGCCCAGTCACTACTAGGTGATAAAAAAAGGACAATGGGAAATAAGAGCAAAGCATAGATGTCCTTCAGGGCCTGCCATCGCTTTTTATTTTCTATATATTTGACGTATCGGTTTCCTCTTGACTTACCTACACGGGTATGGATGTCTTTTATTTTCTCTTTGGTGATCCTTGAAGTACGACGAACACGTTGCCCAAGCCCCTGATGCTTTAATGATGCGGGCTTTAGTACCCTGTTTAGCTCGTCTCATCATCATCATCATCATCACCATCATCATCATCATCAACAACAACAAAAACAACAAAGATTACTACAATCACAGAATGATTGTCGATATCGACTTCTTAATGAATCGACCTCCTAGCAGCTCGTACGTGTTTGTAATTCGTAACTTTCTCTCTAATTTTATTTAAGATAAAAGAAGATAAATCACGCGAAATGAACTCCACATATCCCGTGCTCCCACTGCTTTACTAGAGTGAGTCTTAAATAAAATGTACTCATTCGATTACAAAACTAAGTGTCCTTGCGCTGACACTTAGTTTGTCCTTGCGCTGAGTGACACTAAGTGTCCTTGCGCTGACACTTAGATTATCTGCTGCAGATAATCGCAATTGCCCGCACGAATTATTCTTCATTACAATAGTTTCGAGATGGCACACATTGATATGGTCAAGCATACAATAAGTTAGTCTGGATTGCACTCCTGGATCAACAATTTTATGGCTTTGTTGGCAATGTGCCACGTATTCCTGTCGATAAATGATATCAATAGGCCATGATAGTGAACGACAGGATAGAGACAAAACTCGTTTTGATACTCAAAGAGCACGCATTATATAGAAGATGCTACAGACGGAGATGCTTCAGTAATGAAATATAGTGCACACGAAGCTATGCTAAAGTACACGAGCTCTTCTTCTTTTTTTTATACTTTTGCATGTAGCCGCCATAGCATGGTGGAAGACGCGATGAAGGATTAAACTCACGACCCCCTGCTTAATGGTACGACCCTATATGGTATACAGCCACTGTGCTACCGCGGCAGGTCACTCGAGTACATTGCCTGCTAGAAGACCCGTAGCAAGATACTTTTCAGGAGGAGCCCACATGTTGAAGGTCTTGAAAAGCGCGTATTTTCATTAATTATTTCCGGTAAGACAACCCCCTCCATCTGCATTTAGGGACGAGCCCAGGCCACTAGGTCCCTTTCATTGTCTACGGGCCTGCCTGCCACCAAGAACGCACGCTTCGGCCATGTTTCACTCACCTTTTAGTGTAATCAGGGGCAGTAGGTTACCACTTGGACAGCCTCGAGGCACGCGTTGGCGGTATACTGGTCACGCGCAGAGCAGCGCTAATAGGGACGAACCACTACCGAGGCGTGTCCTCCTGTCTTCGCTCTGCAGTGGACCGCCTGCCCGGACCTGGCTACTGTTCGCGAGCACCGCGCGCGACCAACTGATGGACGGCCGGCCGGTCCAGTGCCATGCACCTCTTTAGCCTCCGGCGAATGCTAACCGCCGCACTGCACGCGGGGGTAGCGTTGTGCTACAGGCATGGTGTTCTCCAGCGGTGGTACAGCCTCTTCCGCAGCGCGCACAGACGATGTATGCCTCTCGAAGGTGAACAGCTCGGAGGTGGACTCGTGGCACAGCTCCGGCTGCAAAAACGCTTCCGGATTCGCGCGCGGTTTCAGAGACGCATGCACTGTTCCGGCGCAACCCCGAGAGCGCGCGGCACGAGCGCGCTGTTTGCGGTTGCCCCCTTATTGCCTAGCGGCCCTCAATTCTGGCGTTTCTCTCTCTTTTTTTCTCTTCTCCAAACCGGCGACTTTCTCCGTGTAAACGAAAGCGGTCGTCGCAACGGCGCGCGCGCGAATGATGGTGAAAGTGGAACGCCTTCCACCCTTCTTGCCCCCCTTCTTCTCCTTGAGAAAAAGCATGCTTGTGATGTGAGTACGTGCGTGCGTAAGTGTTACAGGCGCTCACTGATATTCGCGCCTTTTCGTGTTCGCATGCTCTCTCAGTCGCTGCAACCGATGCCAACCCTAAAGCAGTATAGACTCTCCCTTCCTCTCATTTCCCATTCCTTCTGTGTCTGGCTCTCGACGTGTCTCGCTCTATCACCTCGGGTGGATTATCGGCGAGGGCATAGTATTTGCTGTATAGGGCGCGGTGTGCGCTGTGCACATTCGCCATCGGTTGCATCACTCGGCGCGATCGACCGGGAGCACCTGGGATGCGGCTTCACGCATGCGGTGAAAGCGCGCGGAGATATACGAGATGCGCCTTGAGCCGAGGGAAGACGCTTGCTGCCTGGCAACCCGGCGCGTGGCGCGGGTGCTACGGGTAACGAACTATCGGCACTCACGATGGCGTTTCTTTTGTATTTGTTTAGAGACACGGGCGACCTTGCACGCGCCTTGCGAAATTGTGTGAGTTTCCAGCTTATAATCATCATTTATGCCTTTTCCAGTTATTGTTTCGCTGTTTGAAGTGCAGGTGGAATCAACTGGTTCGTACCATGGTGTGTAATGTAGGACCAGATGGGGATAAGGATTTTGGAGATTCTCTATAGGCGAAGGAAACAAGTAAGCCGGTGCTCTTTCTTGTGTAGATATTGTTCCCTTGGACATGAGTGTTCACCTTATCTCTGAGTTATGTGCAAGACGTGCTGCTCTACACCTCCACACTATTTCTTCTTCGTGCCTCATCATTCCATGAACAATAAAAAAGGACTTCAGTTGTGCTTGAGCGTTAGGTAGCTTCGTATCCAAGTTACTGAGCGCGTTTGGGCAGGCATCCACTTTTTGAGTTCGTTTTTGTTTTAGTAGTCACAAGGGCTGTCTTTAACGATGAACTGCAGATAGGCTTTTATTTATGTAGGGGTACTGGAAGAAGAAGAAATGGACATGGGCAGGGCATGTAGCGCGTAGACAGGATAACCGCTGGTCATTAAGGGTAACTGACTGGATTCCCAGAGAAGGGAAGCGGGTTAGGGGGAGACAGAAGGTTAGGTGGGCAGATGAGATTAAGAAGTTTGCAGGTATAAATTGGCAGCAGCAAGCACAGGACCGGGTTAACTGGCGGAACATGGGAGAGGCCTTTGTCCTGCAGTGGACGTAGTCAGGCTGATGATGATGATGATGATGACTGGAAGAAGAGTGCGGCGATGGCGTAGTGGTTAGAGCATCCGCCTCGCATGCAAAAGGTCGGTGGCTCAAATCCCGGGGCCACGCAGCTCCCAACCAGATAAAAAAAAAAATCCGCGTGGTGATGGAACTGCATTAAGAGGCCTGGGGTGCGGCCTCACCGGTAACCACCGCCGGGAACGCACTCCCTCACTAGAGAAGGATTGGCCACCCTGGTGCCGTATCTGGCCACTACCTCCCACATGCATACGTCAAATAACTCACGGCCCTCAGTCCCCAGCAGCTGCGAAGCAACTGACCATGGTGGCGGTCAGATCTGCAACGCAGCAGAGGGTGCTAAGAATCTCTGGATTCGGACATGCCGCCATTGGAACCTGAACTTGGCAACGTTTAGCGCTAGAAGCTTATCTAGTGAGGGAAGTCTAGCTGTGCTATTCGAGGAGCTAGAGGGTGTTAAATGGGATATAATAGGACTCAGTGAGGTTAGGAGGACAGATGAGGCCTATACAGTGCTACACAATGGGCACGTCCTTTGCTATCGGGGCTTGGCTGATAGAAGAGAACTGGGAGTGGGGTTCCTAATTCACCGAAACATAGCTGGCAACATAGAGGAATACTATAGCATTAATGAAAGGGTGGTAGGTATCGTAATTAAACTCAATAAGAGATATAAGATGAAGATGATGCAGGCTTACGCGCCTACATCCTGCCATGATGAAGCTTCAGTTGAAAGCTTCTATGAAGACATGGAATCGGCAATGAGTAAGGTAAAAACACAGTATACTATACTGATGGGAGACTTTGATGCAAAGGTAGGGAAGAAGCAGGCTGGAGACCAGTCAGTAGGAGATTATGGCATCGGTACTAGAAACGCCAGAAGAGAGCTACTAGTAGAATTCGATGAACGCAATAATTTACGGATTTTGAATACCTTCTACCGAAAACGAGGAAACCGCAAGTAGACATGGAGGAGCCCTAATGGCGAAAATAAGAATGAAATAGACATTATAATGAGTGCACACCCAGGCATCGTGCAGGATGTGGAAGTGGTTGGCAAGGTACGATGCAGTGACCATAGAATGATACGGTCTCAAATTCACAGACCTGAAGAAGGAACGACAGAAACTGATACGCAAGAAACCAATCAATGAGCTAGCACTGAGAGGAAAAGTACAGGAATTCAGAGTCTCGCTTCAGAACAGGTACTCGGCTCTTAGTGAGGAAACCAACCTTAGCGTAGATACAATGAATGATAATCTGACGAGTATCATTACGGAGTGTGCAGTGGAAGTTGGAGGCAAGGCAGTTAGACAGGACACAGACAAGCTTTCGCAGGAAACGCAGAATCTCATTAAGAAGCGCCAAATCATGAAAGTCTCAAGTACAACAGACAAAATAGAACTGGCAGAGCTTTCGAAGTTGATTAATAGGCGTAAGGTATGCGATGTAAGAAGGTATAACATGGAGAAAATTGAACATGCTCTGAAAAACGTAGGAAGCGTCAAAGCAGTGAAGAGGATACTTGGGATAGGTAAAAATCGGATGTATGCACCAAGGGACAAAGAAGTCAAAATAACTACCAATATGGATAGGATGGTAGTTATGCACTAAGGAACACTAAGTTATGCACTAAGGGACAAAGAAGGCAAAATAACTACCAATATGGATAGGATGATTAAAATGGCGGAGAAGTTTTACAGAGATCTGTACAGTAGCCGGGACAACCACGACCTAAATAATATAAGAACTAGCAGTAACCCAGATGACACCCCACCAGTAATGATAGAAGTCAGAAAAGCTTTGGAGAGCATGCAAAGAGGCAAAGCTGCTGGTGAGGATCAGGTAACATCAAATCTGCTGAAAGATGGAGGACAGATTGTGTTAGAAAAACTAGCCACCCTGTTTACGAGGTGTCTCCTGACGGGAAGAGTACCAGAGTCTTGGAAGAACGCTAACATCATCTTAATACATAAGAAAGGAGATGACAAGGGCTTGCAGAATTACAGACCAATCAGCTTTCTCTCTGTAGTATACAAGCTATTTACAAAGACAATTTGTAATAGAATTAAGACACCATTAGAATTCAATCACCCAAAGGAACAAGCAGGATTTTGAACAGGCTACTGAAAATCGACCAAATTCATACTATCAATCAGATAATAGAGAAATGTTCAGGATATAACCAACCACTATACATAGCCTTCATAGATTACGAGAAGGCGTTTGATTCAGTAGAAATGTCAGCCGTCATGCAAACACTGCGGAATCAGGGCGTCGATGAAGTATATATAAATATCCTGGAAGAAATCTACAGGGGGTCAACTGCTACCATAGAGCTTCATAAAGAAAGCAACAGAATACCAATCAAGAAAGTTGTAAGGCAGAGGGACACAATCTCCCCAATGCTATTTACCGCGTTCTTACAAGAGGTTTTCAGAAGCCTAGAATGGGAACAGTTAGGGATAAGAGTTAATGGAGAGTACCTTAGTAACCTGCGTTTTGCCGATGACAGTGCATTGCTGAGTAACTCAGGGGACGAATTGCAACTCATGATTACGGAGTTAGACAAGGAGAGCAGAGAGGTGGGTTCTAAAATTAATCTGCAGAAAACGAAAGTAATGTACAACAACCTCGGAAAAGAGCAGCGCTTCGAGATAGGTAATAGTGCACTTCAAGTTGTAAAAGACTATGTCTACTTAGGGCAGGTAATAACCGCAGAGCCGACCCACGAGATTGAAGTAACTAGAAGAATAAGAATGTTGTGGAGCAGATTTGGCAAGAACTCTCAAATTATGACTGGTAGATTGCCACTATCCCTCAAGAAGAAGGTATATAACAGCTGTATCTTGCTGGTACTTAGCTACGGAGCAGAAACCTGGAGACTTACAAGGAGGGTTCAGCTTAAATTTAGGACGACGCGGCGTGCAATGGAAAGAAAAATGGTAGGGGTAACCTTAAGAGACAAAAAGAGAGCAGAGTGGATTAGGGAACAAACGGGGGTTAAGGATATCGTAGTTGAAATCAAGAAGAGGAAATGAACATGGGTGGGCATGTAGAACGTAGACAGGATAACCGGTGGTCATTAAGGGTTACTAACTGGATTCCCAGAGAGAGAGAGAGAGAGAGAAATAAATATGCAAGGGAAGGCAGGGAGGTTAACCAGACGCACATCCGGTTTGCTACCCTGCACTGGTAAAGGGATGAAGGGGAGAAAAGAGGTTGCAGAGAGATGAGAAGGTACACACAATCACGAGCACACTCGGGGAGCACACACAGTCTACAGGCGGTCGTTCAGGTTTGTTGACTTTAAGTAGAGTAGCAGTGCTCTAGTCGCTTTCTGCGGTACTGAGGCTGATGCTTAAGGTCCTAGAATCTTCTGCACTCAAAATGGTTCGGGGTGAAGTTGATTCAAAACCATCTGGAGCTGGTATCGCTGTGTGTCGTAGCAAGCGCAGCTGCGCAGGTCGTGTTCAATGGTCTCTTCAGCTCCGCAGTAGTCGCATGTAGAAGTGACTGGATTCCCAGAGAATGCAAGCGGGTTAGGGGGAGACATAAGGTTAAGTGGGCAGATGAGATTAAGAAGTTTGCGGGTATAAATTGGCAGCAGCAAGCACAGGACCGGGTTATTGGCGGAACATGGGAGAGGCCTTTGTCCGGCAGTGGACGTAGTCAGACTGATGATGATTATGATGACGACTGGAAGAAGGGGTACCTTAAGAGACAAGAAGAGAGCAGAGTGGATCAGGGAACAAACTTGGGTTAAGGATATCATAGTTGAAATCAAGAAGAACAAATGGGCATGGGCTGGGCATGTAGCGCGTAGGCAGGATAACCGCTGGTCATTAAGGGTAACTGACTGGATTCCCGGAGAAGGCAAGCGGGTTAGGGGGAGCCAAAAAGTTAGGTGGGCAGCCGAGATGAGGAAGTTTGAGGGCATAAAGTGCCAGCAGTAGCAGCAGGAAGCACAGGACCTAGTTGACTGGTGGAACATGGGAGAGGCCTGTGTACTGAAGTGGACGTAATCATGCCGATGATGATGGTGATGACTGGAAGAATATGTGCGCGGTGTTTCTATACAATGTTCTCTCATTTTTTTGTTCATGCGCTCATTTTACGAAGTTTTATGCGTGCTAATTAGAGCATTTTTAATGTTTAAATATTTCGTCAGAGTGCCACATATAAACAACATTTGATATAGTTTTGCTAAAGGAACGAAACATTTACTACGGTCCGAGTTACTTTTGCTAAAACCACGTATTCACGGAGTAAAAAAAGAGCCGGAGTACAAATGAAGTCTATGCCCTTAAAGATTCCTGTCCTTGAAGCAAGAACTGTAACATGAGGACGTACAAAAGGTGTTTTTCTACTGGGTAAAAAATAACGAAGCTCGTACCGGCTGCTCTCAGGACTACAAAAGCGTAGAATGACGTCACCAGTGATTCAGAAAAGGGACAGAAAAGTGCCATCTGTGCAAACTGGGTCGATGGTTCTTGTTATGTGCGTGGCGTTACAGTGGAGCCCTTGCTCAAGCGTGTGATAAGGATGACCGCATTACTGGCATTGCGTATGCGAAAGCGACCTCGTCATTCGAGCAGTGAGGCGTATAGCGGGAAACGTGGCATTGAAAGAACGCGAGGAGGCACGCGCGTCACACCATTGTTACAGCTTTAGCTGTTTGGATTACTGCGGCGCTGATGACGTCGGTGGTCCTCAGTGACATTCAGAATAGCCTCGGATGCCTCCTGCGGTTGAAAGCACTGTGATTTCTACAATGACCAATCGGCAGCGTGCGTTTCACCTTTGGAATACGCAAGGAGCACGTCCCTGTCTACACGTGCTTCAACAAGAGCAACGTAGAGGTGTGTTACCTGTTGTCTAGGTTTTCGAGGCTATCTTGGGAAAACAATGTCCACTCGGAGAATTCCCTTTCTCGTCCAGACCTTGTAGCATGTACACTGACGCTGATCTTGAAGAAGAACTAACTTTCAAAAAAAATGCAAGGGAGAGAATGAAGGGAAGTAGCAAAAGAAAGAAGAAAAAAAAGGCGAGCCAGATACTTCATAGCGCCTCGCAAGGCCAACGTTAAGTATAGTTGGAAGAACATACGCATAGTTCTCTTGTTGCTGAGTATTTTCTTCTGCCTTGACTGCCGTAAATCTGTCGTAAATCTGCCGTAATTCTTTTGCCTTGACTAACGAAATAGGCAGCAGCAAAAACGCAATAAATAATGTCAGATTCTTTAGGGAAGCAGCCTAAGCAGGAAGCTTTCAGCTTGCCAGGCAGCGCCACTCCGCCTGGCAATGAGTGACATCTAAATCAGCCATTGACCTGTGGGTTTGGCAGATTTATATGGAACTTGCGTTACTTTAACCCTTGCAATTTCTTTCGCACTGCTGTTCATCCTGTTAATTCGAAAATCTTGTGGAATCAATGAAGTCGAGTTTCTGACAGAAGTCCGTCCATTGGGGAATCAATATCACACAATACAAAGACATTAACCACAAAAGAATAAAAAAAAACGATGTTGTGGTTCTCCTGAGGCGAGGCTCGCTGAGGTCGAACCAAATTGTGGAGACAGAGACAATCAAATAATGTAAATGACTCACCTCTACAATTCTGATGCACATCGGGGGGATGAGAGGAAACGGGAACAGCGTGGCGTGCTGTTATCATCGCTCTCTGATCATGGTGGTAACTAAATGTGCTGGAATGGTTTTTAATTATGTAATGGACAAATTTAGGGGCTTTTTTATCACCATCCAGACTACAATCACATGAAAAGAAATGCGAAATAGCAGAGAATGTAGATGCCGCTCTGTTGGCGTTTCTTTCCATCCCCACTACACGTTTGACAAGAACGTAGTGGTAGCTGTTCGGGACATTTGTATAGCACGATGAGGCGTGAGCACTTTTTACAATGCGGTGTGCCAGGAGACAGCCTCGTAGTACGAGACACCTAGCGTATGCCGCATTATGAACATGAAGAGCAAATCACTCGTGCCACGAACCACAGGAGACAAAGTCTTGTACACGAAAACCGCGTTAACACCTCGTGTTTCACTCTGAAGGGCGACCGCTGTGGCCTTGGCTCGGTGTGCATCTTGCATCACGTCTTCAAGGCACCTAATGCTCGTTTCCGTTGTGCAGTCGTTTGTTCTTTCGACGCCGTAATTATTACAAATGAGTGGCTTTGCGGGAATGAATGACACTGTAACGCGCTAGAGGACGCGCTCTCACCCATTGCGCAGAATGAGAGAAAAGGCGTTCTCAGGTACACAATGTGAAGCCGTAGCCTTTGAAGACCTTTTTATAAAGCTATTAGCATAATAAGCGTCCCATACATAGTCATTAAAACTACACGTTATGACATAATACTTTGGGGGAGGGAGGGTGGGGTGTCACGACCTAAAATCTCGACATGACTATGAGAGATGCCATAGGGAAAGCTAAATTTTTATCACACGTGGATCGTTAACGCGCCTATTAATCTAAGCTCGCAGACCTCCAGCATTTCAATTTCATTGAAATGCGGCCGAGATTCGATCCCGCCATCTTCGGCCCGCAGTCAAGCGTCATGACTAAATATAAATGCTGCAATAGCGCCACAAACACTCCACTGAAGGTTTTTATGAGTGAATATGGACCATACGAAGGCTTGAAGTTAAATGAACAATAACTTATAGCGGATGATGTATACGAAAGGAGAAATAATGCAGTTGATGTCTCAGCTCTGTCATCACAACAATACTCATGTGCGTATAGAGCTTACCTGGAGCACTTGCCTCAGCAGCTGACTCGAAGCTTTGCTTTCATTATTTTAACATTCAATTCAAATTAGTATCACATATTAAAGCACACCCAGCTTTTTCGTATTATAGGACCCTGTTGATCACAAATAATATACACGCGCACGTGTGCACATTTAACCACTTCGATCAATTCGTATGTTCAGGACTAAGTGACACCCAATTTAATTCGTTTATCTATTTTACCCGTCAGCATTCGTAGGGCAGTGGGATTTGTTATGCCAGGTGAAGCGTCAGCATGTACTTTTATTTGCGAGCTTCTACCGAAACATCGTTTATTGACCAATCGGATTGCACAACAAGTTCGCGGCACCTGCTAATGACTATAGTCATTAGCAGGTGCCGCGAACTTGTTTGCCGCGAGCAATTTGCCGATGGCTTGGTATACCAAGCCATCTGCAAATTACTCTGCGCTGAATAGCGCACCTCCGACTGATCCAGCGGGCACGTGAAGGGGTGCGAACTACTGGGACCCTGAACTAAGGGCTCCACCCTACGAGGAAGAGCTATTGTTTTTCTATCAATATTTTTTCTCTCTCCTTACGCATTGCTTAATGTAAGCTAAGATGATGAAAAAGCCACGCAGTTGCCGACTCGCTGCTCTACACAACTCCCTGTCTGGCTCTTGATATTTAACATAGGTACTTCGTTTTTTTATATGATGTCATGTACTATTGTATATGTCACGAACGGCATAGAATAATGGAGAAATACGCTATAGCATATACGCTTACACACGTGAAGAGCCCAATTTCGTGGCCATAGGGTTTAAGAAAACCATTTATTGTAATGGTAGTGAAAATAGCAAGAAGGAACGTTGGACTAAACGCCTCGATGACTAGCCTAAAGGCCTCGTGCATCTTCAGTGCAGGGTACTGGTGCCATTGATAATAACCTGAGCAATGAAGATGCACTTCTACGGGGTAGATCAATATAAACAAACGCAAGCTAGTATATAATAATGAATGGGTGTAAAATAACACATGCTAAGCTATAGCACACTGCAATTACAGTACCTCTGCCAGAAATATTCAGCATCATTACCAGTTTAATCCAGAATAATCTTAGGTCGCTTTCGGGCGATGGCGGCTCCGCACGTTTGTATATACACAGCCTCCGTCATCAGTGCACGCAGCGTTTCGTCGGAATCTCATAAACGCTTCACCTGAAAGCGATACTTACTTAATAAGATGATGAGGAGGGAAAGGGATGAAATACAGGGAGTTGAACCAAACGTGTGTTTGTTTTTCTGCTCTACAATGAGAAGAAGCAATAAAAGGCCTCAAAACTATTCTCACAAGTTTATGAGAATAACTGCGTGCTTCTACACCAAATAGAAATGTTACTGCTTATCTGAGCGACCCACATTAATTTATAGGCATCTTAATAGCAATTAGGTAATGAAGGGTGCAACACTTCTCAGTCGACTGCGCGCACATATATGCCTTTTTTTGTGGAAGAATCTCTGGGTGGTTCGCAATTCGATCTTCTTTATACAATTGAATGAAGAGCTTAGCTATCTGCGTTCTTTTTTTGTGTGGGTGTTCGGTATCTGTCGTTTGAAGCGAGGAACGCTTAATGCAGCGAGCGCTTCTTGTCTGATGGCGAAGGCTCTCCACCCACTTTCATCCTGGTTGTCGATACCCTATAAAGTATTGGTGGCCTCGACGTTCTTCCATCTGAACATCGTGCTCTATCGACGGGTATACGAAGGAATCGACAGCATGCTGCAGGCAAGGTTTTTTAGGCAAAAAAAAAGAAAAGTCGTAGGAAGGCAATTGGGGCTGGATTAACAGCTTCTTGACTATAGCCGGTGTGGCGTAGAGACATGTGCTCTGTGTTGGATCAGAGTGCGTATGTGGGCGCGTGTAGGCGTGGCAGAACCAATCACGACGCAGCAAAATAATAAAGTAGCTGCCCTTCAAAAAACGAGTGCATTGTTGACGCGACCAATATGGGTTGAAAACTCTACACTGTGAAGGTGTTATTTTTTTTTAGCTTGGAACCACTGTTCAGAGTAACTGAACTGTGGTTTAGTGACTCTGGCATGCTGCAGCTGATGAACAAAACGCCCTCGGTTTGGTCCCCAGCAGTTACTATCGTGTGTTATGTACAGGTCGGTGACATCAAATGTGCACTCACTAAAAAAGTGATCGAGGAGTTCAAATTTTGTTACACATTGCAAGTACATTTCTTACTTGTTAATTTCAGCAATCAACTATATATTATATGTTTTACTGAAAAAACAAAACGAAATTGAATGGCTAATACAACAAATCTGTGTCCCCTAAAGATGAAAGGTTACTAGAACAAAACAGTGGTCAATATAGCCAACAGCAGTATCAAAACTTATCATAGTGTGAACATTTAAACATTCACCGACGAACAAATTTTGCGTTGCAGCGCTGTTCTTTTCTTTCAGCACCCCTTTGAACAGTTGTGGGTTTTTTCTTCCTTACCCCTAAAATCAATGCAGGGTAGCAAACTGGATATTTCTTTTTCAGTTAACATCCATGCCATTCCGCACTACATTTCTCTATCTGTCTCATGTGAAGCAATAGCCAATCCAATGACAAAGTACCAGCAATTACGATCGCTCCAGAGTTTTTACTTAGCTGATCGCAAGTTTCTTGTGACTCGCTGCGCAAAATAAGTAGATAGTAAGAATAATGAACCAATTAACAGTTTTTATTATCGGGTACTAATGCAATGTTCACCACACCGACGCTGTCGCTCGTACTGAAAATAAGGAAAACATAGGACACTTCAGAAGAGTGGTTAGTCGTTACTCTTGAACTGAATGCAGTTTCAGTTTTTATTTTGCCCTTGAATCCCAGTAAATATTAAAGGAATAGTTTGACAGTTTTGATCTCATCCTGATTTGCTAGTTGTGCAAAAAGAATGTAGATGACAAGGCTTTCGAGTATGGCGAAGAAAGCTACATTGACATCTTGAGTCAAGTACATCCAGCAAGAAGCTGTCATGATCGTGCTTCAGAGCTCCCAACATTGCGCTGGTGCAATTTACACCTGTGTTACAGCGTGTTATAGAGTATCTCTGAAATGTGTGGCCCACATCAATGAATAACCTCATAACCTCGTTTCTTCTGCGCACCTGTCGTAAGCTTGCAAGGTCTCGGGAAGGTGGGCTGAAGTAGTCGCAATGCATAATGAAAATATAGTAGACTTGAGTGCCTTTGCAAGCGTGCAGTTAACGGGCTTACTCAATGCCAATCGACTCGAGAAAGGAGAACATTCGCCTTTCATTTAAATGCAAATTACTTTATTGCAGTGAGCAGTCAATACGGTTCGAGTTTGCACATTTGGGGACGGCTTCACTTCTCTGGAGGTGCGCAGCTGCTATGCGTAGTTCGTTTTTATTAATACGCATGTTTCTTTTGTTGTTTCGCCTGATGCGGCTGCTGCTTAACGGCTATAACCTATGAGATCAAATAAGTTGTAACAAGATGCTGAGCAAAGACCTTTTTTTTTCAAATGAAATATAATCACCGTTTTTCAAAGCAATCGTTCTCATACCGCATCATCGTGGTCATTGTGTCACTGGTAGCTTCTGGTGTATCTTCCACCGAATTTCGGTATATAGCATACCTATTTCTTATATGGGATATGATTATGCGTATCGGATATGGACTGCATCGCACAGCAAACGTCTATAAGCCTATTCAGTTGCCATATTAGCTCGCATACAACTAGCACTGAATAAAATCTGTAAATTGCAGCTGACTGCTGGGGAATTCCGCTTATCTGTTGCTGTAACAGCATTGTCAATCTGTTGAGTGAGTAATATAGCGATTATTTAGGTGTAGTTTGCCGTGGACGAAACGGGAACATCGTGCCTCTGCATAGTGACATATATGCACATGTAAGACATCTAAGCCGGTGCCTTTTACGTGTATTGGCCTGTGTTCATACCTGCACTAATTCACACGTTTAGTTCAAGAAATCTACCATGTGGTTCCTTCGCAACGTCAAGATGACTCATCCTCACCGGCCGAATAACCAACCTTGCTGTTTTTACCTCGGATGGTACTGTTGAGTAGGTGTGGTCTTAATTTTGCTATTAAGAGTTACGTGTAAATACCTTTTTGACGGATTACTGTGGTGTGTAAACTACCTTGGGAGCTTTATCGTCTTGGGCAGACCACTGGGAAAGCTTTGCTTGGAAGTGCGAGAAAGAGAGTGTTTACGTGCCAACAAAGATCCGCGCCTAAGGAAAGGTAAAGTTGGAGGCCGTTTCCTTAACAACCTTCCCACAAGCAGTAGGTGCGATTTGAATGAGCCTCCGTTTGCATTTTGAGTTTTCTATGTCTACTATCACACGCGATGGTCAGTCCTCATTGTCTACCTCGTGCACTCGATTGCAAGGTCTCTGCCGAGACGAGACGCTGGGCATGCGAAAGTGAGAAAATGAGAGAGGAAATAACTAGACGTTGAGATACCGTATTTCATGGCGCAAGAGCTGCCCTATCGCGATCTCCACGCCCAGGGTGCTTTGGGGATTGAAGCTTGGAAGAAATAAAAAAAAACCAAGTGGTCGATGAAGGTGACGTCTGAGTTTGTAGCGCTAAAGAAACGATGATTTGCGACAAAGCAATACTGGCCCCATATTCTAGCTTTGCTGGGTCATCTCGCTTAGGGATCATCATCTAGCAAAAGAGGAGTAAAAGAAGAAGGCGGGTAAAAGAGGTTACCTTTTCGAGAAATGATCATTCACAACAATGAGCACCAACCATGGTATCGCTCTTCCTATCGGAAAAAACCGGTTTGGGCCCCACAGCTCTGGGATACGAAAGCGATTCGATGGCTCCTGCTCGTGCATGACCACAATATTATGCCTTCTGCCGGAAGAGGGGCACTCATTTTTAACGAAAAAAAAAAATGACTGCACAAATGTTATCTTACTGAAAACATTCTATAATTAGTTTTTTATACTTGTTAACTAATTCTTAATTGCCCTTTTGGAAATTACACATGTAGTCAACGAATTAAACAGTAACCTTTTGTTGTCATAAACTGCGAACTCATTGGCAGCTTCAGGAATGAATTCTGAACAATAGCTGCTTCATTTTGTTTTCGTAAAACGATTAATAATCAGTACACGTTATCTGTGATACCCTGTATATTAAGATGTATCAATAACCCTGGCTCATTCAAAGCTCATTTTCCTGTAAAGACATTTGACGAATTAAATCAGACTATCCCGCGAGAATATACGGTACAGGGTAGATGACAGTTACTTTATTTGCATTTAATACGCACAGTGTGTCAAGTTTAGCAAGTTACGAGAGCGAGACGTCTAAGCTGCGCCGGCTATTTCACCGACGAAGTACACTTTCTCCCACGCTGTGGCACTATATTTAGGTAGCCACGTCTGTGTTGCTTCCTGAAGACTCTCAATAATGGTTGGCTTTACCACACACATTGCGCAATCTTCACTCGGTGACTGCAACTCACACACACACAAAAAGCAAGGTGAGATTGAGGGGTTTGTTTGTATTATTAAGTATTCTCATGTTGGTCGTATGAACAGGCTAGGCATGTGGACTTGCCTTGAGGTAATGACTTTGAAGGGGCGTGTGTGGAAGTGTTGTGGCTGCTTTGGCAGAGAACAACGTCAGTGGATAAAGCTGCAGCTATATAAATGGCTCTCACAGATAAGGAAGAGCATTACTTAAAGCGTTTTAGAGAAATGAAGTGGGGATCGTGTCCGCAGGAGAAATAGATGATAATGACAAAACGTAGTGCCTTAGAGCGGTGGTGAAACAGGCCGTTTCTTGTCAAAAATTAACAAACTGGGCAAAATGCGAAAAAGTTGATGCAAAAAAAAAATGGCAGCATATCCACGGAGTGAATGATGGGGAGTGGGGCGAAGCATTCGTCCGTCCATTCGTTCTTGCTTCCGTCCGTTCCTGCGTACGTCTGTGTAACCGTCCATGCGTCAATCCACCCGCCCGTGCGTGCGTCTGTTCGTGCGTCCGTCCCTGCGTTCGTCCATGCATCCGTGCCTGCGTCCGTTCATGCGTCCATCCATGCATCTGTCTGTGTGTCCGTTCGTCCGTCTATTCAGCACTACAAGTACCACCATCTCGCATTTTTTCATCATATATTCTCCATATAGAAGCACCGCCATCTAGCGGACATTTCAAGGACTAAACGGGAGGTGGCACATGCACCCTTTCTTACGGCTTGCGCTTCGGGTTTACTTCCCACCTTTAACCACCTCGAGTTCATGGTATATACTAGTTCACTGTATTCATGGCTATGCGGCCCAACGCTCGCTAAACCTTTCTAAAACCAAGGAGGTTACACCCAGCGAGTATAACGTAGCAACCTTTTCTTGTCAGATCGTTCTCAATGTACATGCCAATAGCTGCTAATGGGGATCGCAGCGTGCGCGTTACCTAAAGGCCGAATGCTCCTGTCTCTCATTCCCCCTTAGCAGCCATTAACATGTGCATTGAGCACTATCTTTTATTGTACAACAACGCACAGAAGAAATCTCTCACCGGAACCACCTTGGAAATCAAAATCGTAAGGACCGCTATTTCGGGTATGTGCCACTGGTGGTTACGTACTACGAGGGACGCACAAGCCACGCCATAAGGAGCTTCGCCCCTAAAACAGGACAACGCTCGAAATGTCTTTTTATACGCCCACGTTGATGCATGTACCAGCCAGTAACCAGTCGACGCAACAAAGCCGTCGATGATAACGCGAGGGACGCATTGAAGCATAGCGTTGCAGAGGCATGCTGGAATAGTTGTATCCGTGACTTGCGTACTTCTGAGATGAGTAGTTTTTCGTTGGCGAACATTTTTCGTACATAGATAAATAAATATTTTTTATATTTATTCACCGAAAACTATTTATGCGTCTCATATTATACGATAGGATTGGCTCTATCACCGGCAAAAACAGGTCGGCAAAAGCTGTTAAAGAAGCTTAAACGTAAAAGCACTCCTGGTCAGATCCTGGCGTATACAATGTTGTTCAATATACACTGCGCTTACAAGAAATGAGCTCATCTAGTTTGGAAATTTTGGAGGCTTTGATTGGTTTTTAAGATTGAACATGAGGGTCAGATTGGCTTTTTGAGAGAATGCTGAGATAAATTTCGGGAGATATATAAACTGTGAAGCTTTATTTCTTTCATTCACAAGGAGAAGGAGCCAAGGACCAAAAAACGAAAAGTTAAATAAGGGTACTGCATCACTGCCGCCAAGATAAAGTTGTTCCACAGCATTTTTCGTTGACCTTTGTACTTTATTTTTTCTTCGTCCTAAGTTAAAGCAGCGCCAGCTTCCTGCGAAGAACTTCTGGGCTATATATTTACTCGAAAGATGTTTATGTAATGGGCGAAAATCATTTTATATCAAATGTGACCTTTGTGTACACTTAGAGATTTTTAACACAAAGCAGTGATATTTCAGAAACACGGCAAAATATCATGTATGTCTACGCATCCGGCGGTCGACGTGTTTTGGGTAAGAGATTTTAATTTGCCTCAATAACGTGTGGCGACTAAGTCATACATTGACGAAGACAGAAAGATCATACAATAAAAAAAAGTGAGCTTTCATTTGTAACAAAATATTCCGGTCTTTTTCGCAATAAAAATTTCCAGTCATTTAGACGTTTAAAATATACCGAATTACCAATCAGCAACACGTATTGGAACGTTCAGAATATCATATTTGTTTCGTAGATCTACTCGGCAAGTATGCTGGCACATTTAAAATGACCTTCCCTTGCTTTAGAAAGTGTCAGCCTTGATAATCTTTTTTGTGGCTCGGGTTATGTTTTGGTGTTTGTGAAGAAAAATGAATAATGTTTTATTTGTGTCTTTCGTGCTATAGAAGGCGCATACGTGGTGCGTGTCTACGTTTTTTTTTCTTGTCTAAACTTGACGTACGTTTACTTTCTCTGTGATCCTGTTCATGCTGCTACATTTTACTGCGGGACCCTACCACAGTGGTCTAGTGGCTAAGGCACTCGGCTGCTGACCCGCAGGCCACAGAATCGCATTCTGGTGGCGGCGGCTGCATTTTCGGTTGAGGTGGAAATGATGTAGGCCCCTTTGCTCAGATTTGGGTGCACTTTAATGAACCCCAGGTGGTCGAAATTTCCAGAGCCCTCCACTACGGCGTCTGTCATAATCATATGACGGTTTCGGGACGTCAAAACCCATATATTATATATTACATTAAATTCACTGCGGCATTGTTTTGAAGTACCTGTACACAAGCTACACTGTCTTGCATTATTTGTCCCCGTATCTTGTAAGTTTTTTAGCCAGAGAAGGCATTGATGTCTGTCTTGGCACCTGCTTTCCTTGAATAGAAGTAAAGTTTCACTTAATGGAAAAAAGTGCGTTGCGTAGGAACGAATGATTGGTGTACGTATAAAGAGAGCGGGATGCTCAGTTGTTTTGGTTCCCAGTGAGCTGGAGCCGAAAGAGGTTTTCCGGTTTCATGAGGTGTCTCTAATGATGTGCTTCCTCCAGTACTGGCAGCTGTGCTCGTGCACGCCACGACCCACGTGGTAGTGCTTCGGGTTGAGCTCCATGTAGTACGGGTCCTGTTCCGAGTACTTCGGCCACTCAGTGCCGTTCACTCTGGGAGGCCTCCTGCGAAATGATGTGGAAGAGAGGGAGGTAGAGAGAATAACAATAAACTGTTACACGGGTTATTTTTTCTCCTTTTTTAAATAGGAAATATGAGAAGTCACATGGTCTTTCAGAAAGGAATCTTTTTTCTAGTGGCTTTTGTCTTTTTTTAGACAAACAGAATGAATACGACAGATAATATAAAATTTTCATAATCCGCAAGAGCGCTTCTCGGCGCTGTATATTCGCAAAACTAATGGCAGCACCCGTCGTGCTTTAAAGAGAGGCAAGGTCCTAGTTGCACGTGTTGGGGCTTGTCTACTATGCCAAGAGAGCTGGGTGTACGTCAAAAGAGCTGAGCCTACTTTTCACGCGTTACAGCGCATGCAAACAGTGCTTGAATACGCTGTTTGCCGTGAGTGACAAGCCTTCGCTAGTAGAGTGAAATGCACAGCAAAAAATATATCTTTACGACTATAAAATAAGTCTGTAATGGCCAGGGAAAGTATACATGAGGCATTCATTGTTGTCTCTAACTGTAGTGTAGTAATTATTGCGTAAATAAAAGGAATTAATGTGAACGAAAAATGACAGTTTCTGCCAACGGTTGATCGTTACACACTCGCCGCATTCGCTGCAAGCGGCGCTGGTTATCACTCTTCGAGATTACGCATGGAGCGTTATCCCAACAAAGTGGACGGGGTAGCGCATTCCGTCGTATCTCAACAGGTAGAGCACGGGAAGCATAATTTGAAGGTGGGTTAATCATATTATTTCCTGGGGTTTTCTGTCTCAAAACCACGATATCATTATGAGACTCGCCATAGTGGAGGGCTCCAGAAATTTTTTTGGTCAAAGGCGTTCTTTGACATGCACTGACGTCGTGCAGTCCACCGAAATGCAACCGCCAATGCCGGTATCGCAACCGTGCCCTTCAAAGCTAAATTCGAAGGTTATGGGTTCACATCCCACAGAGGGCACACACAGGGTAGGGTTATTTTAGGTCCACGTTGATTCCCTTCAACTTAATGAACAATTACTACACTGGTTAAAGCCAACAATGATTGTCCCCTACGCGCTTTCTTTCTGCTGGATTCACTTCACCCACAAACATGGTCCCTTGCACAGTTTCGTGAGACGGCTCGAACTCAAAATCCGTCTTTTTTTTTCTTCGCAATCGATTGTATTGACCCCAATAACCAACGTTGGGCCAAGCAGAGTTATAGGGAAATGAAAAAAAAAAACATATACGCAAGGCTGCACGTTGGGCACGCACAAGAATTGTTGGGTGCACAGTGTACAAAGTAATGATCGTGTATGTTCGTCTACGAACGACACTTCCAGCGCCTGGTAGAAAAACAGGAGGAGCAAGGAGGTCTACTATAGGACAACAAAAAACTGTCCTTCAGATCATTATCTCTTCGGTTATCCAGGTCTTTCATTCAATGACCCCTCTCTACAGCGACCGCTGAAAAAGCAAACATTAGGTCGTCCTCGTGTCTAGATAACCGCGTTATATCCGAAACAGCCTTGGAATGATTTCGTGGAATCTAGAAAACGTTAAAAAACGTACGAGATTGTTCGTTCAAGCCACGTGGGCGTCTTACAAATAAGCTCTGTGTCGAAATTGGCGCTCTCTTGACGGCGCACATACTTTGCGTCACCTGGCAATGCGACTGGTATCGAACGGAGAACTGCCGGGCGAGGCGTCGTAAGACTCGAGGCCCTGAGGTGGGAGGGTGGCTATCGGTCGCGTATATGTTGCACGTGCCATCGACGCCAAGGCACGCGCAGCACTCAGGCTGGATGGCCCCTCCGGGATGTTTCATAACACCCCCCTCCCCTTCCAGGAAGGTTTACAAGACATACTGTACACTGGAAGACTCCACACGTTTGCAGGTGTTCCGTTTTACCTGCATGGATTGCGAGAAGGTGGCGTTCGCTTTTTGTCTACTGAACTTGTAAATGAATGTCAGGTCACTAATCCTTTAGGTTCGCGGAACACGCGCGTACGTCTTTTGGAGGTGCTGGGTTTGATGTTGGTGTCATATTGGAATGGTCTGCAGTCTGCCAAGCAAGGTAAACTTGAAATACTGTCGCAAAAAAAAAAGCTGTCAATTTTTGACAAAACAGGCGTTGGAGGGTTAGACAACATGTCCACTTCTTTCAATATATAATTCGAAATTCCCTGATTAACGATAACAGTACACTACCAAAATAGAAGCTTTTGCGAAGAAACCTTACAAATAAAACAAAGTAAATTGTGAGGTTTATGTGCTAGAGCCTTTTGCTGATTGGTTCACGCCATTCTCCATTAATTTTGATCATCTAGGTTTTTTTAAGCATGTACCTAAATCTATGTACACTAGTGCTCTTGCAAGTGGCTCCCTTTGAGATGCGACCGCCATGTACGGAATTCAAACCCGCGTCGTCGTGTTTAGCAGCGGCATCTTACCCACTGCGCTGCCACAGCGGTAAAATATACGCGCGGGCCTAATTAAGTTAGAACCAAAATCTGTCAGACAGCTGACTTTTTTACGCGCTCCAGATGCCGTAGTCTGTAGAGTATAGAAAAATAGCTTGAAGTGCAGCACTTCTCAAGGAAAGATTGTTTAGAGGACGTGCGCGGACTGGGAGAAGCATGTGTAAGTATTGTTAAGATAAGCGAGTGCACACGATCAAGTTAAAGAAATACACGCAGTAGGGGCCAGCTGGAGGTTAGATCGACTGACGAGATGACGAAAATTTTCAGGTCAGTGGTAGACAATGTTTGCGCTGGACACAATTAATAGGTGCTTTGTTGAGCGAGCTTTATTTATAACATTGACTCCGCGAAAGAGAACATTCTCTTCTTTTTTTCCCCTCTTCATCGCCGAATCGCCCATAACTACGTCATCACACCCCGCTATGTGTTCATGACGTTGTCTTGGCTCAAGAAAAATAAATTCATCTTACTCCAACACTTAACACGGAGAAATATAGTGATGATGCATTTGGCGTGCAGTGTAAGAATCTACGTCCTGTGTCAGGCATCAGTAGCATTGGTGCTTGTGACAAAGCGCTACAGTGCCGAAGGGAACTAAGCACTTACAGCCACATCTGTTCATTGGCTCATTTTATTTTGCTGCAAATATACCACTCCTATTATATCCTAATGTTGATAACGAGGTCGCACACGTCGGTATAATACATGCGTGCCTTTTGGTTCGAGTCTGAGTGCCGGGCAAGTTACATCGACCTGCTGTGATGTCGAACGCGAACCACGAAAACATGAGCTGCAACGGCTTAGCTGCATCACCGCGAACAAGCCTTCGAGAACTGTGATTTTCCTTTTCAGGTCACGTTTTCTTTTGGCGTCATAATATATGTACAATAACACAACACGTTAGTAATAATACAACACAGTATTTGTCAATTCATACGATCGCAAACAACACTTACGATTTGTTTATGTTATTGGTTTTGGTTAGAACGACGGAAGGCTGGGTGATTTTTCACGATTAATAGCTTGGAGGGGGCTTACATCGTTAGGTAAAAAAAGAACAAACAAAACGCTGACTGAAAGACCGTGTTTGCGAGAGAAAAGTCAAAGATACATCATTCCGGGAGTGCCAAATTAGCACTGAAACGCCTTCTTTCACTACGTATGACACCCACTTTCGAAGGAATGCATTTTCGCGGCATCCCATTGATTGGAATGTACGCTCCACGCTTCTTCGTTCGAGGTGTGATCGTTTTATAGGTTAGTGTGCATATACAGAGACATATGTGACCGCAGTCACAAAAAACGTTTTTTTTCAACGTTCATCTATGCGTTTGGGATATGATATTTTTCACCAACCAATATAAACATTCGGCACACAAACGACATGTGCTGACGCGCCAGCTTCTAAATAGAGCATTTGACGATTTATTTATTAAACAAGCAATCTGTCAGGATTCGTTCACCATCTTAGTGTAGTGATTGACGGATTTTTCGTTATGGCTGCCCGGATGCACCACCAGGTTTTGTTGACACTTAGCGAGTTGATGCTTCATAAAGAACTTCATATCACAGTAAAGAACTTCATGAGTTGTAAAGACTCCATCCTGCTGACTTGAGAGCATTGTGCGGAAAATTCCGGCAGAGAAAATTATTTCTGTCGAAATATCTGCTGTACGATATTTGTTGCGGAAATATCTGCTGTAATGTATGAGTAGAATCATTCCAAAAGCAAGAAGTTGAAGACAAACTATAAGTCAAAGTGTACTTCGTGCGAGCCAGCGTCATATCGAGAAATCTTTAGTAAGAGTGCACAGCATTGAAATCCTCACCCGTTTTTGGCGAACGTTACCCAGATGTTCATCATTTGCCGGCTGAACCGTATCTCTTCCACGGGATAATGGAGGTCGCACCAATACGGCAGGCCGACGACAAATGGGAATTCCTCGAAGTGGGCCACTCCCATCCACTCCGATCGGCTCGTGCGGGCCGAACGGTGTGTGAAATAGTAGTAATAGACGTCACTTCCCTTGCGAGACACGGTCTGGGCGAAATAGTTCACGGGACAGGTGAAGGCGTAGTCGCCCACTGCATCCGACGCTGCCGTCAGCACGGCAGACGTGTTAGGGTTGTGCATGTGTTTGAAGTAAATGTCTCTCACTTCCGTAGTCGTCTTGCCCATGAGGTACTGGAACATCAAGATGAGATAGAACCCGGCTTCGTCCTTCGACAATTCCGCGGCTCCGTCGGCCGGGAAGATCTCAGGGAGTACTGTGGAGAGGAAGACCGATCCTTCATCTCTGTTGGTTCCCAGTAGCACGGGCGTGCTGGCATCGAAGTCGCCGCTTTCGAAGCTCTTCACGGGGTCCAGGGGTAGAAAATCGTCACCGTAACTCGGAAAGAATGCGCTCGAGTGCTTCTTTCCGTACAACTGACGACCGGCCTCGAGAATGTCTGCTGCGGAAACTCTGGTTCGCATGCACTGCATGATGCTCACGTGGTCCCGGTCAAAGTCCATGGAGGCGTCGGCGCAACCGACTTTTCTGGCCATGTTCAGAAGCTTCTGAGGTCCGCTGTCGCTGTTGTCACCGATTCTCCAGTACGGACTGCCGCTCTGCATGATGACCCGGCTGACGATGCCCCTAGCTAAGGGAGAGACCAGGAAGTAACCGACGGTCACAGCTCCGGCACTTTCGCCGAATAGGGTTATCTTGTCGGGATCACCACCAAACGCTACGGCGTTCTCCTTGATCCACTTTACGGCCATAAGGGTGTCGAAGAGCCCTTGGTTCCCAGGCGCGTCGGGTACCTTGCCGTTGAGAAAGCCGAAAGCGCCGACTCGGTAGTTCATATTCGCGTAAACCACGTCTCCGATGGATGCCAGTGCGGCGCCGTCATAGATGTCCCAGTCGCTGGAGCCCACGCTGTAACCACCTCCATACACGTTTACGAGGACGTTCTTCAGCGAGCAGTTACAGTCCTCCTGGGAGCACGGCGGCGCCCACACGTTGAGGTAGAGACAGTCCTCGGACGCGGGCTGTTTGCTTTTGGTCCAAGCCATAGGGAGCTCGAGTTCTATTTGCACGCAAGGTGGTGGAAGCTGGGTCGCGTTTCGGATTCTGGCCCATGGTTTCACTGGGACGGGCTTCTTGAAGCGCAGCTCATCCACGGGTGGTTGGGCGAACGGTATGCCGAAGAAGGTGTCTACGACCTTTCCCATAACCATCTGCGTGCTGCCACGAAGAATGCCCGACTTTGTGTAGGCCAATACGTCTTCCGATGGCTGCTCTCGCCGCATGCAGAACGTGAAGAGCGGACACAGGATTAGGCAGATGAGGACGGGCTTGTCCATTTGGCCTGGCATAAAGGAAATGAAATAAAGCCCAGTAAAACTCTGGAACGTACATGCAACCTATCAAATGCTCAACTGTCCGAACATTCTGCGTGGTTTTCTCGTGAAATATCCGTGCGACATGTTTCCTCAACGAGTCTGCGTTTACGCAGAAGGGAAGACGACAACCACAAAAAATTAAAAACATTGAAACTGCTAAGAGAAACGTTATTCAAAACGAGCGAGCTAAGTGTATATGAGCAACCAGCTTAGTGAAACGTTTCGTAAAATCAGGCCTCGCCTATTTCTTTCCTGCACACATGCAAACATAATTATGCGTAGTTCTATGCATACTTCAAAAACAGCTGCAAGTCCCTTTCGCAGTTTTCGGTGGGGGCTTGGGGCCACGGAATGATCATGCGTGAAGTTTACCTATAAAATTCATCCGCGTGTGCAGTCAGTCGTCCCGGCACGACCACGGGTGCCAAACCTGCATCGCCGTCCTACTACGACACTGCATTGTTTATACGGTAAAACAACGTTCCGTTTTGGTTCACATATGCGTGCAGAAGGTATGCACATATGGGTGCTCACCTGTGGTCCGATTGACAGAAGTATGCCTTCCACCCGTTCCATTCAAGGACGCAGCACGCGTTTCGGCCACCAGTGCGGACGGCGTCTGGCCGAAAAAAGAAGAAAAGGCCGCTATCTGGGTTAGTTCCTATATATACGCACTCGCGTCAGAGATTGGCCCGCGCGTTACCTTGTGAGAAGGCATGACCTGAATTCGGAGGAGCCAGTGAAAGTCTTCTCCTAGAGTGCATCGTGAAAACGAGAGGAAATAAATAAAGAAATGATCATGCATGGTAGTAGAGAAGGGCACGGAGCGTAGCCTGTTTTTAAACGCTGCCTATCAGTGAGAGGCGCGCACTTCCCATGTTTACTTTCATGGAGAGGGGAATAGTCTCGACGGTCACTGTCACGGTCGTTCGGCTGTGATTGTATGCTCTCCCTTATTCTCTTTCTCTCTACGAAGGTGCTTTCACCCGACTTAACTGGGACCAGCGAGCTTCGAGAGCTATACTGCTTCTCAGAGAACCAAATACTGCAGCGGATATCTGCATGATGTGCATTAATTATGGTGTTGCACAGGTTGACAATATGCCGCGGTGGTGTCTCATTGGCTGCGGTGCTTGAGTGGGGACTCAAAAGAAGAGTGTTCGATCCGAGGCCGAAGCGTTATACTCCACTTCCTACATCAGGTACGACACCGTGGAAGCTAGTGATACTTCTTGCAGCAGATGCATTCGCATCAAGAAACAGATGATTGATTTTGCCACCCGTAATGCCACTTTCTTTTCGTTTTTAGACTGTGTAATGAATGAAGACGCTTTGGGCCATGCGGATGTCAACAGGTTATTCCAGACCGTGTCGGGTGTCTTGGTTTTTTTGGATTGTGGCCCCTGCGATCAGTTTTGGTGGCGCGCAGCCGGAGCCAATCATGGAGGCGACGTTTTTAACGACAAAATCTGGGTGGGAAGCGCACGACCTTACATTTTCCTGGTGAACTTTCTGCATAATATTCGTGCACAGTGTTGGACCTCCTGTATGAAACAATGTACGGAGGCCTGTGTACAGCGTCATCAACGTGAGCCACAGTAAAGGAACCACAGTCGACCGAAATTATCCGGAGCCCTCAACTACTGAGTCTCTCATAGCGTGGGTGGTTTAGGTAAGCTAGACAAAATAAGTGGCTAACCAAGTCAATTGTTTATAAATGGTGATCTTGCTTTTTTATCGAAGTTTCGTGCTCTTAGAAGCCGGCTCGAAATTCACACTGACCACGCTGTTTTTTTTTGTTTACACTCTTCTGCCGAAGTGCATGTCGTCTGCTTCAGGAAGACGAAACCGTGATATACCAGAACTCAGCTGTAGACAGCGTCTGTGGATGATAACTCGGTATCACCGCGACGTTTAGGGAAGACCTTGCGTGGAAGAGAACGCTCTATCACCCTGGTAAAATATTGCCCCAGTAAATCGACGCGAGTGGAGGCTGCAGATTGAAAGCAAACGCAGTCAGCGGAAACCCTCTGGCCGCGAAGGGGTAATGCTCTTTATCGTAGTGTAAAGCGTCAAATGCTTATCATTTATTGTCAAAGAGAAGCTAACGATTTAGTGGCACGAAAATTGCAGAAACCTAGAGCTGGAGGTTCATTAACACAGCCGCATTGCCGAAACTTGCTAGCTAACGAACATTACGCTTTCTCGCCCTTCAGTGTCACTGACTACAATAGGTGTGCAGGGCTTTGTATTAAGAAAAGCCAAGCTTAATTACAAATATTTACAGAGCCCCCCCCCCCTCCCCAATCCTCCACTGATTTGATCGAGTCACCAAAAGTAAGCTCCGTGATCAATGCAGAAATGGAAAGGAAGCGCTGGCGTGCTCCCCACAGTGGGGCCTGCCTTTGGTTTGGGAAGTAAGCAGTTCTTGCAATGCCACATCAGGAGTCATCGACCCCCATTATGGTCAATAACCTGCGTAGCCACAACCCTGCACGCGAGAGGTACAACTAAGCAAGAATATGAGATTAGGAGGGAAGACAACAAGGCTCTTGCCTCGAATGTGCGCCAGCATGTATGCCGAGTGCGGTGCGTGAAAAATACGTCGAGTTGGGAGGGTAGGAAGCAGCACGTTGGACGATCGGCCTTACAGCAATGCCTTTTCCCACCATAGTTTGAAGATACATGATGAATAATTTTTATTGTATTAATGTAGGTAACTGATTTATGAGCCATTTCACTCAGTGCAAAAGCGCAGCTGTTCGCCACACGGCACTGAGGTGACATGGAATTTTTCGTATCGTAGCTGATCGCAAACCTTGCAACTGCATCCCATTTCATAATGACTACGGTGTCACACACAAAACATCTAATTGTTGTTCTTAGCTATTGATTGATTGATAAGAAAATTTTCGTCTTCTAACGCCTGGCACGGATGTTTCGACACTTAGTTGTGGCATAAAAGGCGATTTGCAGGGATGATAGCCAGACCCATGAAGAGAAAAAAAAAAAAACAGAGCATCACGCACCTCATTAAAGGGATTCTGGACGGACTTCCTTTATATGGGAGAAGAGCTAAAGTGTGATTTCATTGACTATTTTCTCGTTATTGGGGATTACATTCGTATTAA